>JARQOD010003105.1:0-68829 GCA_033576555.1 Oophaga sylvatica | reverse complement strand
AATCCCCTGCAAGTTTTGGGGGGTCCTTTTGAAAAATTAAATAAAAAAAGGAAAACGGATGCTTGGTCACCCCCCCTTGACCCACTTGCTTTCCTAGCTGAGATGTAAAATTTTTAGTTCAATGCGATCTGGGGCCCAAAGGGGACTTCCATTTCTATACAGGGGTTAAAAAGGATTGTAGTCAGTTTTCAACCCCAGTGATGTCATAGACTAAGGGAAAAGCAAATAATTAAGGGTAAAAGGGGAAAAATGAGAAAATTGTTAGTACACGTGCTAGAAAAAAAAAATTTAAAAAATTTTTTAAAGAGGAAAAAAATTTTGATGGGAGGGGGGTTTCTTTAAGTTTTTGAAATGTGGTTATTCACTAAAATTTTTTAAAACCATAACCTTTTTTTTTAATTTTCTAGGCTTCGAATGAATGGGCTAAAAGGCTGGAAAAAGGGTTGGGGAAATGATAAGAATTCAGAACCCAAACCCAGGGGTTTAAGTGTGAAAATTTTCTCTCCACATTTTCTGTTACCGTCAGAACAATATGGAAATCCCAATAGTTTGTGCACCACCTATTCTTAATAAATCATTGTTTAGTAGCTTATTAAATGGGATTAGTTGATGACCAGTATACTATTCTGTATCGGAATTTAACATGTCTGTATTGTTTGTACTCTAACATCATAACTATAAATGGAATGTCTGGCTTCTATGATTATTTTTCAAATGCATTAGATAAAGTTGATTAAAAAATAAATATTGCTGTATATACACTGTGTTCCAAATTATTATGCAAATAATATTTTCTCAGATTTTCCCAAATTACCTATATGAATTGCAGTCACTGTAATTTTCCAGTCAAATAACTATTAGAGTACACTTGAAAGGTTTTTGTACACACTGCCTATGATAACAGTATATTTTTTAAAAAATAAAACACTCAAACTGCACTCAAAATGCATGTTCCAAATTATTATGCACAGCAGAGTTTTCAACCTTTTCATTTTAATAAAGAACAAAAAAATGGTAATTTTTGAAATTATAAGCATTATCAGGTTATTATAAACTGAAATCAAACAGTTTTCAACTCAAAACTTTATTCTAGGTGATGTTACATTTGCACATAGGACCCCTTGTTCAAAAGAGCTTCTGAACTCTCTCGTCCATTGAATTTGTCAGGTTTTGGATGGTTTCTGCTTCAATTGTTTTGCATGAGGACAGAATACCCTCCAAGAGCTGTTGTTTAGATGTGAACTGCCTCCTGCCATCATAGACACTCCTTTTGATGATGCTCCAGAGGTTCTCAATGGGGTTGAGGTCAGGGGAGCATGGGGGCCACACCATAAGTTTGTCCCCTTTTATGCCCATAGCAGCCAGAGATGCAGATGTGTTATGTGCAGCATGAGACGGTGCATTATCATGCATGAAAATGATCTTGCTGCGGAATACACGGTTCTTCTTCTTGAACCATGGCAGGAAGTGCTGTTTGAGAAACTCAACATACACTATGGAGTTCATCTTTACCCTTCAGGGATCCTAAAGGGGCCGACAATCTCTCTCCCTATGATTCCAGCCCAAAACATTATTCCACCTCCTCCTTGTTGGCACCATAGCCAGGTTTGCATGGGGTGTCCATCAACCAGCCATCCTCCACTCCATCCATCTGGACCATCGAGCGTTGCACGGAACTCATCGGTGAACAAAACAGTTTTGAAGTCAGTCTTCATGTATTGTTTGGCCCACTGGAGCCATTTCTGCTTGTGTGCAGTGGATAGAGGAGGTCGACAGGATGGCTTACGCACAGCTGCAAACCTCTGAAGGACCCTGCATCTTGTTGTTCGGGAGACGTTGGAGGCACCAGAAGCTTCAAAAACTTGTCTGCTGCTATGACAAGGCTTTTTTGCCGCTGCTCTTTTAACCTGACGTAATTGCCTGTAGGAAAGAGTCCTCAATTTTCCCATATCAGCACGCCCAAGTGTGTACTGTGAATCAGCTACATACTTCTTGATTGTGCGATGATCACGATGAAGTGTCTTGGCAATGTTGATTGTAGTCATGCCTTGAGCTAAACACTCCACAATTTGTTGCTTCTCAGCAGCCGACACATCCTTTTTCTTTCCCATTTTGGCAGAAAATGTAGGCTGCTTAATAATGTGGGACAGCCTTCTTAAGTAGTCTTGCCTTTCATTGGACACACCTGCCAAACTAATTAGCACAGGTGTCTGCAATTGCTTACAGTGATATAAAGAGCCCTGACACACATCACCATCAATGAGTTTAACTGACAAACAAAAAAATTCTTACCTTATCACTCCTAAACAATTTTTGCATAATAATTTGGAACACAGTGTATATGTATCTTCATCTTACCTTTCATTCCCCTTCATGTTTCCTTAGAGTCAATGTCAAAAGAGTAAAGCTCTGAAGCATTTTATGAGCTTGCCAGAGCTCAGTTGTCCACCCATTCCATCACCCATTTGTAGGCTGTCTTGAGCATCTTCACCAATATATGATGTCAGTTTTACACAGGTTAACACAATATCATATATATCTTAAGATCCTCTTTAAATGTTTTTTTCCACTACAGTGATGTTGATGAACTAGCTTACTGATAGGTCATCATCAGTAGCAGATCGGTAAGTGTCAAACCCCAAACGACCCTACCAATTACCTGTTATCGGCTCCAGAATTGGCCATAAGTCAACAGTGTACTTAAATGAGATCTGCAGCACCCGGAAGCGGCCAATAAACAGTGAAGTGATGGTGTTCTGCTACGTACACTGTTCATACTGTTCCCCGAATTGCTAACAGCTGACCGTGGGGGTACCAAGTGTTGGACTTCCACCTCTCTATGAATAAGCATAATTATCAATGTAGTAAAAAAAACCTTTGGTCCTCTGATAAAGCCTGCTGATAAAGTCAACACATTTTGGATATGGTTATAAAAAATTTTTCTTGAAACCCCTGTGGCGACACCTCATGTGTTCCTAAAACGCCCCAGTTTCTTTGGACAATGCGGTGACTTAATAGCAGTATCAAGAACCAGCATACAGTAACTGATTCTGCATGATGAAAGCAGCCGTAATCACCTATGGGAGAAAACAAAAATAAAATTAATTTATAATAAAAAAGCATTCTATTACTAAGCAGAATCTGTGGTCCCTCCTTGTCTACCCTATTGATCACTACTCAACACTCCTTTATTTTAGGCACATTTTTCTGGTACTGATGCCAGACTTGGGATAATAAGAATCATTTGTAATTAAGTGTGTATATTGCTTTAAATTGTTAGAATTCAATTCTTTATAAGTTTTGGGTTATTTAGCTAGTATGATGACCTATTTTACAAGTGCTTTTCCTTTCCAGGTATGGGTTTTGAATCTGATTTATGAAATAATATGGGCTACATTTGAGGGCAAATGTAAACTGTAATGAAATGACATAAGTATTCACCGACTGTATTGTTATTTCTATGTCAAACATATAATGAGAATTGGGAGCCCAAACTAGGGTTCTATTAAAATGCTGGTATTGGAGCGCGAGGATGAATAACTAACATTTGTACACCTAAAATCTTAGTACGCGTCTTTCATTACTGAGACTTTGGAATAGCGGATGAAATGCTTTCATTCTCATAACATGTTCACAAAGTTCTTACAGTCACTATGTGTTATGTTTTAGAAAAAAAAATAAAATACAAGTTTGCTTCATACATCTCCCCCTTGATTTTCTCCTTCATAAATCATGTATAATAAGGTTCGGGACAGCATATAATTTGCTGCTAGAATAGCAATGGGAATTTTGCAGGTCGACTGAGTCAGGGCATGCCTTGCATGCAAGGAGGTCACCCGACAGCCCTCATAACACATAAAACACAGAGCAAGCAATATATTTATTGCACTCTTTTTAATGAGCTTAATGGGCAGAAAACAATGGTCCATAAATACTGACACCTAATGAAAAGAGAGAAACCTGTTGTAAAGCGGTTGATAGTTCCATCTGTTTGTTCCGTAGAACAATAAACTGATTTGATTCTGCGTAATGAAACAAAATGATTCCAGAGTTTTCTTTTAATGCTCATACTAATGTTTTCTTTCTTAGACCCTTATAGTCCTCATAGTTTCTAATTATGTCATATCGCATTTGTGTAAATCACACGTTAATAAGTCTGGCAGTAAAGAAAACGCTCAATGGCTTATACAATAGGTCTATTAGGAATGCATTTATGTTCTCAGTAGCATAAAGTGGGAGGACTGCAAAGGGTCAGCTTCCCCCAGATGCCTCATTATATGGAAGCACAAAATTGCTAGAGTTAAAATGCATTTACATTACAAGAATATTGTGGATGAGCATTCCTACGGACGCTCGTGTAACCATAACTTCGCAGTCTAATCAGGCTGCCAATGACCCAATGAACGAGCAAACCAGTCATTCAGCAAGTGAAATTATATCATAGAATCATAGAATGGTAGAATTGGAAGGGACCTCCTGGGCCATCTTGTCCAACCCCCTGCTCAAAGCAGGATTCACTAAATCATCCCAGACAAATGTCTGTCCAGCCTCTGGTTGAAGACTTCCATTGAAGGAGAACTCACCACCTCTCATGGCAGCCTGTTCCACTCATTGATCACTCTAACTGTCAAAAAGTTTTTTCTAATATCTAATCTGTGTCTCCTCCCATTCAGTTTCATCCCATTGCTTCTAGTCTTTCCTTGTGCAAATGAGAATAAAGATGATCCTTCTACAATGTGACAGCCCTTGAGATATTTGTATACAGCTATTAAGTCTCCTCTCAGTCTTATTTTTTGCAAGCTAAACATATTTTGGTTTTTACAAAAGATCATCATTGCCATCGCATAGTATATGTAAACAAGACTCGTGCTGCCGAGAGCAATGGCAGTCTATGTGTACTGAGCCATCTATTACAGATTGTTCAATGCACATTAACCCCTTCCTGATTTTTGTAGTGCATGTACATCATGATCATGAAGGACTTCCTGACCGCTGCAGTACATGTACATCATGCCAATCATGCCACCACCGTGACTAATCACGTGGTGATGGTATGATTGTGCCTGCTGTTTCTCATAGAAGGAAACATGGTGTCTTCATTTCGGGGGTTGCGATGCCCCCTGCAAGTAAGATCGCTGTGATTGGCTGCTCAATCCTGAACAGTCAATCACAGCATTTTTCAGTGTTTCAGGCAATCAAATAGCTTAAAACAGTGATGTACAGCCTAGGATCAATGCTGTAAGAGCACCAATCATAGGCTGGTGCCTGACAACCATGGTTTCACCAGGACCAGCTGTGATTGGTGCAATCGACTATGACATCGATCGAACTAATCAGAGTGCACAGGCGCGCTGTGACCATCAGGTGACCGCCCTGTACATCCTCAATCTAGCTTCAGATTTGTACAGGGCAGTCACTCTGTCTGTGCACCGTGCTGGGCCTTACGGTACCACAGAAGTCTATGGATCGCCGCTGCTTGCCTGTGTTTCTGCTCCTGCTGCTGCTGAAGAAGAAAGAAGAGTTCCTGATCCCTCCCTGATTCCTCCCTGATCTTTCCCTAATCCACCCTAATCCCCCTCTCTCCCCTTTTCCTTACTCATCCCCACTTACCCCCTACCCCCCTCTGCTGATGAGCGCTGATCAGTACTTGATCACTTGTTTTTTGGCAGTTTTTTACCTTTTCATGCGTCCTGCAGCGTTCAAGCCCTGATCAGTGATGTAATTCACTGATCAACATCTGTGTTTGCTGTTTTCCATGACTTTTTTCATCCCTGTCCATTTTTCTCCCCCCTCTCTTTGCATCACCTCCATGCATACATCTTGCAGGTGCCTAGCAATAATCAGTAGAAGATGAAAAAACAGCCACACTCAGAAAATTAGTTCCTTTGCAAAAATTAGTCATGTATTTATTTACATATGTAGAAAAAAGCACCAAAACACCAAAGCAGGATAAAATAATGGTAAGGTAACGTTTCGACCCTATTCCGGATCTTTCTCAAACATCACTGAAGTCAGAAGAAAACTGGATGAGGGCCCTTTAAAGGCTCCGTTGTGAAAATAACATTAGGACATTATTTTCATAACGGAGCCCTTAAAGGGATCTCATTCACTATATATGGGCCTCCTTCTGCCGCCGAGCCACTGACCAGACGTACACCACTGATTAGCACCAGGCCTTATTTTTGGCAAGGACTTTTTTACCTCTCTATTTTTTTATCCCTTTTTGCACCACATCCGTGTGTTTGTTCTACAGCCATTGAGTGCTGTTCGGTGACGGACAGCAAATATCACAGGTCTTTAAGAGTTATAGTAATTTAATGTAAGGCAATGGGACCATTTGCCCCCCCATTGCAGCTTTCAAGCAATTGTAACCTCTGCATCTATTTAAAACCCAGCATTAATCCCATTATATTGCAGGTTTCACATGTATTTATTTTTAGCAATTCATGAGACCTCTATGTAATTGTTCTACCTATGTACACATAAACTTGAGAAAATAATTTCCAACCTTTAAAATTCTTGCATAAACAGAGGAAACAGCTGAATCATTTAAGATAAAATTGGCTGTTACACTGATTGATAAACTGCCTAGCGTTTTCATTCTTTAAATCAGGTTGTCAAGCAGCATGTCACCGGCAATTAAACTATCTCCAATTACCCAGATCTTCACCTAAAGATCTAATTGGAACTGACAAGGCAGATAAGAGTCAAGAAGATTTAACAGAATAGAAGCCACCACACTTTTCTAACTCAGTGTTCAATATAGAGATTGGTACCAGCATTTCTATACCAAGGTTTGTAATCATGACAGGGAGTTCCTCTGTTATATTGAATGCAAAAAAGTGTTCACCATTATGATAGATGGCGATTCTGCTGTGCTCCCCATAGCTTAGCTCCCCATAGAGAAAGCAGAGACATGCCTCTAGACCCAGCTGGGCATGGGGAGGAATCAAGAGCTACTAGAACGAATGATCAAAGGCGGCCGATGGGTTGCAATAATAGTGAGGGTTGCTGAAGATTTCCTTGCTTTCATGACAATCCATATGTGAAAGCCAGTATTATTGCTGCTTTTTAGGAGAGTGTAATTTTTGTCTATACATACAGTACATAACAAAAGTGAGTGCACCCTTCACATTTTTGTAAATACTTTATTATATCATTTCATGAGACAACACTGAAGATATGACACTTTGTAAAGTTGTCCGTGTACAGCTTGAATAACAGTGTAAATTTGGTTTGCCCTATAAATAACTCAACTCACAGCCATGAACGTCTAAACCGCTGGCAACAAGTGAGTAGACCCAAAAGTAAAAATGGCCAAATTGTGCTCAAAGTGTGACTATTTTGTGTGGCCACCATTATTTTCATGCACTGCCTTAGATCTCTTCGGCATTGAGGTCACTATATCTTCACAGCTTACCACTGGAATCCTCTTCCACTCCTCCATGACATCATCCTGTAGCTTGTGGATGTTAGAGACCTTGTACTTCTCTACCTTACGTTTGAGGATGCCCCACAGATGCTCAATAGAGTTTAGGTCTGGAGACGTGCTTGGCCAGTCCAGCACCTTTACCCTCAATTTCTTTAGCAAGGCAGTGCTCATCTTGGTGGTGAGTTTGGGGTCGTTATGATGTTGGAATACTGCTCTGCCCAGTTTTCAAAGGGATCGGATCATGCTCTGCTGCAGTAAGTGACATTACATGTTGCCATTCATGGTTCCCTCAATGAACTCACCACAATGGGCAGCACTCATGCAGCCCAAAACTATGACACTCCCACACACTTGTCTTTGTACTTCTCACCTGGTTGCTGCCATACACGCTTGACACCATCTGAAACAAATAAGTTTATCTTGGTCTAATCAGACCACTGGGCATGGTTGCAGTAATCCATGTCCTTAGTTTGCTTGTCTTCAGCAAAGTTTTTGTGACTTTCTTGTGCATCATCTTTGATGATGAGTTGACCACGGGCACTTAACTTCTTTGGTCATCTATAACTAGGACAATTCTGAGTGGGACCCGTCTTGTTAAACCACTGTATGGTCTTGGCTGCAGCTCAGTTTAAGGTTTTTGGCAATCTTCTTAAAGCCTAGGCCAGTGATGGCGAACCTTGGCACTCCAGCTGTTGGAGAACTACAACTCCCAGCATGCCTCAACTGCTGCAGGTTGCAAGGGCATGCTGGGAGTTGTAGTTTACAACAGCTGGAGTGCCAAGGTTCGCCATCACTGGCCTAGGCCATCATTATGTAGAGCAACAATTCTTTTTTCAGATCCTCAGAGAGTTCTTTGCCATAATAAACCATGTTGAATTTCCAAACCTGCTCCCCATTCACACCTGAGACCTTGTAACACTAATGAGTCAAGTGACACTGGGTAGGAAAAATGGCTAATTGAGCACAAATTGTCCATTTTCACTTAGGGGGTGTACTCACTTTTGTTGCCAGCAGTTTAGACATTAACGGCTGTGTGGAGTCAAGCTAAATTTACACTGTTGTACAAGCTGAATACTGACTGTATCAGTGCTGTCCTATGAAAATATATAATGAAATATTTACAAAAAATATGAGGGTGTACTCAGTTTTGTGATATACTGTAGAGCTCTGCTTTGCATAGTATAAGCGATAAAACAATCAAAGCTTCCATTCCCTGATGGGACTATTAAATACAGTAAAAAGTTTAAAACATTTTAAAAATAGGAAAAAAAATAAAACACAAAAGTTCAAATCACCACCATTTTGCCTAATTAAAAATATAACAATAAAAAATACAAATATTTGGTATTTCTGGGTGTATAAAAGTCAGATATATAAAAATATAAATTAAATTAATCCAATCTGCAAACGACGTAAAGAGAAAAAATCAAAATTCTACTTTTGGGCAGTGCAACATTGCAATAAAATGCAATCAAAACATCATATCTAGTGCAAAATGGTCTAAAGAAAAACATCAGCTCAGGGTGCAAAAACTAAACAGTCATACAGCCTCATATCTCAAAAACTGAAAACTTTATGGGTTTCGGAAAATGGATAAAACCTAAGATAGAAACAAAATAAACATATGGGTATAGGGCAGTAATGGCGAACCTTTGCCCAAACTACAATCCAAAACCCACTTATTTGTCACAAAGTGCCAACATTGCAATTTATCCTGAATGCTGAGGTTTTAGATTAGAAAAACAACTCATACAACAGCGTGCTATAGAGTCTATGGCAAAGCGCTGCACTCCAAGCCTAAGATACTAGCCACCAATTGTAGTGAATAGAGTTGAGCGAAATAGGTCGTTCATTTTCAAAAACCGCCAACTTTCGCCAAAGTCGGGTTTCATGAAAAAAAACCCGACCGTAGCGAGCAGTCGGCCGAACGTTCGAGCGCCAAAGTCGGGGTCGGGTTTCGCATTTTCACCAATGAGCAAGGACGTACACTGTGGGCAACGAGATGACTTGCGCAGCAGTGCCGCGTGGCTTTGAGTGGCACAGGATTCAAATCCCCCGCCAAAGCTGTGCCGTCACTGCTGATTGGCTGAGCCTCCCGCCGGCTCAGCCAATGAGTGGCACGGGATTCAAATCCCCTCGCCTTTGACTGAGCGGTGCCGCCCAGCTTTGTGTGTGTGTGTGTGTGTGTATATATATGCAGGCATCGTCCAATGGGACTACAAGTCCCATCCGGCTATGCCTGCTACACTGTCAGTAAGTGACACATTAGCCAATGATGGGACAGTAGTAGTCCCATCATCCGGCTAATATGTTGAATGTAAAAGAAAACATACATTACATACACAACATACAGAACATACAACATATAACACATAACATACATATAACACAGAACATACATATAACACACAACAGGTAACATACATATAACACATAACATACAGAGCAAACATATAACATACAACACATAACATACAGTACATACATATAACACATAACATACAGAGCATACATATAACACAGCATACAGAGCAGACATATAATATATAACACATAACATACAGAACATACATATAACACATAACATACAAAGCATACATATAACACATAACATACAGTGCATACATATAACATACAACACGTAACATACATATAACATACAACACATAACATACATATAACATACAACACATAACATACAGAACATACATATAACATAAAACACACAACATACAGAGCATACATATAACATATAACAGGTAACATACTTATAACACATAACATACAGTACATACATATAACACATAACATACAGAGCATACATATAACACATAACATAAAGTACATACATATAACATACAACACGTAACATACATATAACATACAACACATAACATGCAGAACATACATATAACATACAACACATAACATACATATAACACACAACACATAACATACATATAACATACAACACATAACATGCAGAACATACACATACCATACGTGGGGCATTCATTATTAATTGGACTGCGTCGGACAGGGAGTATACGGTTGTTTTATTTTTTTATGTTTTATTACAGGAGATGGAGGGCGTCGCTTGGATCTGAGCGTATAATAAAGATATGAAAACCGTGTTGTGTTTTATTTCATTAAAATACTTTATTCTTATGCGTGTGTTGTTTTTTTAACCCTTTATTAATGTAAGATTAATAATGGATAGGCGTCTTATTGACGCCTCTCTATTATTAACCGGGCTTAATACCACCTTACAATAGAAAGGTGATATTAACCCCTTATTACCCCATATCCCACCGCTACAGGAAAGTGGGAAGAGAGAAGCTAAGTGCTGGAATTGGCGCATCGTACAAATGCGCCAATTCTGGGGCGGCTGGGTGCTGGTATTTTTAGCCAGGGGGGTGCGCCAATATCCATGGCCCCTTCCTAGGCTATGAATATCAGCCCGCAGCTGTCTGTGTAGCCTTTCTGGCTATAATTTACTGGGGGACCCCACTTCATTTTTTTTTGGGGTCCCCCTATTTTAATAGCCAGTGAAGGCTAGCTGCGGGCTGATATTCATAGCCTGGGAAGCTCCATGGGTATTAACCCCTTCCCAGGCTAGAAATATTGGCCCCAGCCGTTGGCTTTCCCCCTCTGGCGCAGAAAATTGCACGGGAGCCCACGCCATTTTTTTTCCCATTTTTTTTTTAATTAAAGCTATTGCGTGAAGATTTCGTGTGTGTGTGTGCGCCTGGGTCTTTAACTATTTATATACCATTCTATCTATCTATTATCTATGCAATATCTATCTATCTATTATCTATCTATTTTCTATCTATCTATCTATCTATCTATCTATCTATCTATCTATCTAATCTATCTATCTATCTGTCTATATATTATCTATCTGTCTATCTATCTGTCATCTATCTATCCAACTATCTATTATCTATCTATCTATCTATCTATCTATCTATCTATCTATCTATCTATCTATCTATCTATCTATCTATCTATCTATCTATCTATCTGTCTATGGCCGGAGTCACACACACCATATAAAAATCGGACAGTATTATATGGCCGCAATACTCAGAAAAGTCCCATGAACAGTGATCCGTATGTCATCCGTGTGCAATGCGAGGATGCGATTTCCTCGCATCAAAATATCCGTGTGTCATCTGTATGGCATCCGTATGGCATCCGTGCGGCAAGATTTTCTCGCCGGCTTGCAAAACCGACATATAATGTATCCAAATGACAGTTTTAAATTCACAAAAGAAAGAATACATATACACACATAGAATACATATATATATATATATATATATATATATATATATATGTATATATTCATGTCATAGTGACACATACAGTTATATGAAAAAGTTTGGGCACCCCTATTAATCTTAAGCTTAATGTTTTATAAAAATTGTGTGTTTTGCAACAGCTATTTCAGTTTGATATATCTAATAACTATTGGACACAGTAATGTTTCTGCCTTGAAATGAGGTTTATTGTACTAGCAGAACATGTGCAATCTGCATTCAAACAAAATTTGACAGGTGCATAAGTATGGGCACCCTTATCATTTTCTTGTTTTAAATACTCCTACCTACTTTTTACTGACTTACTAAAGCACTTTTTTTGATTTTGTAACCTCATTGAGCTTTGAACTTCATAGCCAGGTGTATGCAATCATGAGAAAAGCTACTTAAAGTGGCCACTTACAAGTTGTTCTCCTGTTTGAATCTCCTCTGAAGAGTGGCATCATGGGCTCCTCAAAACAACTGTCAAATGATCTGAAAACAAAGATTATTCAACATAGTTGTTCAGGGGAAGGATACAAAAAGCTGTCTCAGAGATTTAACCTGTCAGTTTCCACTGTGAGGAACATAGTAAGGAAATGGAAGAACACAGGGACAGTTCTTGTTAAGGCCAGAAGTGGCAGGCCAAGAAAAACATCAGAAAGGCAGAGAAGAAGAATGGTGAGATCAGTCAATGACAATCCTCAGACCACCTCCAGAGAGCTGCAGCATCAACTTGCTGCAGATGGTGTCACTGTGCATCGGTCAACTATACAACGCACTTTGCACAAGGAGAAGCTGTATGGGAGAGTGATGCGAAAGAAGCCGTTTCTGCAAGCATGCCACAAACAGAGTCGGCTGAGGTATGCAAAAACACATTTGGAGAAGCCAATTTCTTTTTGGAAGAAGGTCCTGTGGACTGATGAAACCAAGATTGAGTTGTTTGGTCATACAAAAAGGCGTTATGCATGGCGTCAAAAAAATATAGCATTCCAAGAAAAACACTTGCTACCCACAGTAAAATTTGGTGGAGGTTCCATCATGCTTTGGGGCTGTGTGGCCAATGCCGGCACCGGGAATCTTGTTAAAGTTGAGGGACGCATGGATTCCACTCAGTATCACCAGATTCTTGACAATAATGTTCAAGAATCAGTGACAAAGTTGAAGTTACGCAGGGGATGGATCTTTCAGCAAGACAATGATCCAAAACACCGCTCCAAATCTACTCAGGCATTCATGCAGAGGAACAATTACAATGTTCTGGAATGGCCATCCCAGTCCCCAGACCTGAATATCATTGAACATCTGTGGGATCATTTGAAGAGGGCTGTCCATGCTCGGCGACCATCAAACTTAACTGAACTGGAATTGTTTTCTAAAGCGGAATGGTCAAAAATACCTTCATCCAGGATCCAGGAACTCATTAAAAGCTACAGGAAGCGACTAGAGGCTGTTATATTTTGCAAAAGGGGGATCTACTAAATATTAATGTCACTTTTCTGGTGAGGTGCCCATACTTATGCACCTGTCAAATTTTGTTTGGATGCAGATTGCACATTTTCTGTTAGTACAATAAACCTCATTTCAAGGCTGAAACATTACTGTGTCCAATAGTTATTAGATATATCAAACTGAAATAGCTGTTGCAAAAACACCAATTTTTATAAAACATTAAGCTTAAGATTAATAGGGGTGCCCAAACTTTTTCATATAACTGTATATAGGGTACATACCCATTTTTGAGAAAAAAAACGGTATGTTTTCTGGATGGAAAAAACAGTCCAATTCTATGCAATTGGCATGCGATTGTCATGCGATTTGTATGCGATTTTTAATCATACCATTCATTTTCCATTTGTTTTCCATCCGTATGCAATGTGATTTTAACATGAATTTTTACATAGAGATAACTGCTCTATGTAAAACCTCATGTTAAAATCGCATTGCATACAGATGGAAAACGGATGGAAAACGGATGGTATGATTAAAAATCGCATACAAATCGCATGACAATCGCATGCCAATTGCATAGAATCGGACCGTTTTTTCCATCCAGAAAACGGACCTTTTTTTTTCTCGCAAATGGGTATATACCCTATATATGTGTCACAATGGTCAGTTTTGCAAGCCGGCGAGAAAATCTCGCCGTACGGATGCCATACGGATGCCATACAGATGACACACGGATATTTTGATGCGAGGAAATCGCATTCTCGCATTGCACACGGATGACATACGTATCACTGTTCAGGGGACTTTTCTGCGTATTACAGCCGTATAATATGGTCCAATTTTTATACGGTGTGTGTGACTCCTGCCATAGACAGATAGATAGATAGATAGATAGATAGATAGATAGATAGATAGATAGATAGATAGATAGACAGATAGCTAGATAGTAGATAAATAGAAAATAGATAGATAGATAGATAATCAATAGATAAATAGATAGATAATAAATAGATGATAGACAATAGATCAGCGGTTCTCAACCTGTGGGTCGCGACCCCCGCGGGGGTCGAACGACCAAAACACAGGGGTCGCTTAAAGGAGCCGGTGGCTGCAGCACTGTAGTGACAGCTGCAGCCGCCGGCTTCATTAGACATCCATACTTACCCTCCTCGCTCCGTCGCTGCAGGTCCCTGCATCCCTGTCGGCGGCAGCTTCCTCCTGGCAGTGCGGTGACGTAGTACCGCTCATTAAGGTAATGAATATGGACGTGACGCCACTCCCATAGGCGTAGCATCCATATTCATGCCCTTAATGAGCTGTATTACGTCACCGCTGCTCACAGGAGGAAGCTGACGCCGCCGACAGGGATTCAGGGATGTAACGGGTCTGGGAGGCGGAACCTCTGAGCTTTATTATACAAGGAGGCTTTCCTTGTAAAGGAGCGGGTGGCGCCCGGGGAGACGGATAGGAAGTCACTGCAAGTGACGGGGGCAGTCTCTGGAAAGACAGGTGGGTAGTCACGGCAAGTGACCGGGGCAGTCTCTGGGTAGTCACGGCAAGTGACCGGGGCAGTCTCTGGGTAGACAGGCGGGTAGTCACGGCAAGTGACCGGGGCAGTCTCTGGGTAGACAGGCAGGTAGTCACGGCAAGTGACCAGGGCAGTCTCTGGGTAGACAGGCAGGAAGTCACGGCAAGTGACCGGGGCAGTCTCTGGTTAGACAGGCAGGAAGTCACGGCAAGTGACCGGGGCAGTCTCTGGTTAGACAGGCAGGAAGTCACAGCAAGTGACCGGGGCAGTCTCTGGTTAGACAGGCAGGCAAGGAGCCGGGGCAGTCTATGACTGGACAGGTATATACGACCTGAGACGGTGGAGCCTCCCGGTAGGCTAGCAGGCAGATGACAGATGAGCGCCCCCAAGTGAGCAGGCGAGAGTCTCTGAAACAGCCGATGAACACCGCAGGTGATGGCCGAACCTTCAGGTGGGCTTGCAGTCAGATGGCAGATGAGCGCTCCCAAGTGAGCAGGCGAGAGTCTCTGGAACAGCCGATGAACACCGCAGGTGATGGCCGAACCTTCAGGTGGGCTTGCAGTCAGATGGCAGATGAGCGCCCCCAAGTGAGCAGGCGAGAGTCTCTGGAATTGCCGATGGTCACCGCATGTGACGGCCGAACCTCCAGGCAGGCTTGCAGGCAGGTAGCAGACAGCAAACTGGCAGGAAACAGGCAGGTAACTGGTAACGGACCCTGAGGGCTGAAGCAGAGTAAACAGTGCAACAACAACATTGCTCGGGCACTTCCATTAAGGAGGAAGTACTTTATATAGGGTGGAGTCCTCCGGCATTGGCCGGGGACCTTTTTGAAAGATGCGCGTGGCCCCTTTAAGAGCGGGGGAGGGCGCGGGCGCGCGCCCTGAGTCCAGCAGCAGGGAAGGAGCGCGCGGCCCCAGCAGGGCGGAAGGAGGACGCTGAGCGCGGGTAAGGGGGCGACGTCCCTGCCTGGCAGAGGACGCTGTCGCAGGGGAACAGCGTCCCTGCCTGGCAGAAGGCAGGGACGCCGATGCTACAGTACCCCCTCCCTTAGGCCCCCCCCTTTTTAGGCCAGAAAGAAATTTAGCTAGGATGAGAGGGGCATGGATGTTCTCCCGAGGCTCCCACGTTCTCTCCTCAGGACCAAACCCCTTCCAATCCACCAGAAAAATAGGTCTTTCTTCCTACCCTTTTGGTGGCCAGAATGTTCTCTACCTCAAATTCGTCTTCAGCAGACACTGGAGCAGGAGGTGTACCTGTAGACTTGACAAAAGAGTTAAGTACCACCGGTTTGAGGAGAGATACATGGAAGGAGTTAGGAATCCGCAAATTGGCCGGGAGTTTCAATTTATAGGACACCGGGTTGATCTAACTGATGATCTCAAAAGGACCGATGAACCGAGGACCCAACTTGTAGGAAGGAATCTTGAGCCGGACATACTTGGATGAAAGCCAGACCTTATCCCCAGGACGGAATTGAGGAGGATCCAAACGTCTTTTGTCAGCATGTTTCTTCATGTGCTCGGATGACCGAATGAGTGTGGACCGGGCACTCTCCCATATGGAGGAAAATTCGTTAACCAGAGATTCCGCAGCTGGATTGTCCACAGAGATGGAGACAGGAACAGGGATCTGAGGGTGTTGACCGAAGACTACAAAAAACGGAGATTTGGAGGAAGATTCGCTCTCGTGATTGTTGTAAGAGAATTCGGCCCAAGTCAGAATGGTGGGCATTAACGAAGTGCCGGAGATAACTGGTCAGATTCTGATTGATTCGCTCGACTTGTCCATTGGACTGCGGGTGGTAAGCGGAGGAGAAATCTAAGGTGACATCTAGCAACTTACAAGTGGCTCTCCAGAAACGTGAGGTGAACTGTACCCCACGATCTGACACAATGTGACGAGGCAGACAATGAAGACGGAAGATGTGGCGGATAAAGTCTTTAGCCAACTCGGGTGCAGACGGAAGCCCTGGCAGGGGAATGAAGTGAGCCATCTTGGAAAATCGGTCAACGACCACCCAAATGACCGTACAACCGGCAGAGACGGGCAGATCTGTAATGAAGTCCATGGCTATATGCTGCCAGGGAGCAGCGGGTACAGGAAGCGGAAGAAGACGGCCGGCAGGCAGGTGTCTCGGAACTTTGTTGCGGGCACAGGAGACACAGGCAGAAACAAAGTCTATTACGTCCTTGTGCAGGGTAGGCCACCAGTAATGCCGAGTAATGAGCTGGAGGGTCTTTTTCTGACCAGCGTGGCCAGCTAGTTTAGACGAATGACCCCAGTGTAGGATTCTCTCCCGATCGGTTACCGAAACGAACGTCTTGCCAGGAGGGAGACGATTTAGACTCACGGGAGCCACCCGCATCACTCTGGCGGGATCGATGATATGTTTAGGTTCCTCCTCGAGATCCGACACCAGGAAGGACCGGGACAAGGCGTCCGCCTTGATGTTCTTGTCGGCCGGACGAAAATGTAAAAGAAAATCAAAGCGGGCAAAAAACAAGGACCACCGGGCTTGGCGAGGGTTAAGTCTCTGGGCATGCTGGAGGTAAGCCAGATTTTTGTGGTCAGTGTAAATGATTACCGGATGAAGAGCCCCTTCGAGTAGGTAACGCCACTCCTCCAATGCCAGCTTGATGGCCAATAACTCTCGGTCTCCTATGGAGTAATTGAGCTCAGAAGAGGAGAAGAGTTTGGAGAAGAAGCCGCAAGATACCATCCTCCCGGATGAAGATTTTTGAGTAAGTACCGCTCCGGCTCCAGAAGAGGAAGCGTCCACCTCCAGGAAGAACTGCTTGTTGCCATCCGGGCGATGCAGCACTGGAGCGGAAGAGAAGGCCTGTTTTAAGGACAGAAAGGCCTCCTCTGCTTCGGGCGTCCATTGTTTGGGATTAGCATCCTTGCGGGTGAGCGCGGAGATTGGAGCAGTCCGGGAAGAGAAGTGTGGTATGAAGAGACGGTAATAATTGGCGAATCCCAGGAACCGCTGAATGGCCTTCAACCCCTCCGGTCGGGGCCATTTCTCGATGGCAGACAGTTTCTCCGGATCCATTCGTAGGCCTGTCTGAGAAATGATGTAGCCCAAAAACGGAAGCGAGGTCTGCTCAAAGAGGCACTTCTCATATTTGGCGAAGAGGTGATTCTGCCTGAGCCTGAGCAGAACCTGACGAACATCCCTCCGGTGAGACTGGAGATCCGGAGAGAAGACCAAGATGTCGTCTAGGTACACCACAACGCAGGAGTAGAGAAGGTCCCGGAAGATGTCATTGACCAACTCCTGAAAGACTGCTGGAGCATTACAGAGACCAAAGGGCATAACCAAATTTTCGTAGTGGCCGTCCCGGGTATTGAATGCCGTCTTCCATTCATCTCCCCGACGGATACAGACCAGGTTATATGCCCCACGGAGATCCAGTTTAGTGAAGATTCTAGCCCCCCTCAGACGATCAAACAATTCTGGAATGAGCGGAAGAGGGTACTTATTCTTCACAGTGATCAAATTTAGGCCTCTGTAGTCAATGCAAGGACGGAGAGAGCCGTCTTTCTTTTTTATGAAGAAGAAACCTGCTCCCGCTGGGGAGGTGGATTTCCGGATGAATCCCTTAGCCAAATTCTCCTCGATATATTCGGACATCGACCTGGTCTCAGCAGCGGACAATGGGTAAATACGCCCACGGGGAGGCGTAGTACCGGGTAGCAGGTCGATAGGGCAATCATACGGTCTGTGCGGGGGTAATGTCTCTGCTTCCTTTTTATTAAAGACATCAGCGAAAGACCAATATGGAATCGGGAGCCCTGGTGCCACCGGGTTCCATGGCCCGAGCAAACTGTAACGGGTCTGGGAGGCGGAACCTCTGAGCTTTATTATACAAGGAGGCTTTCCCGGGAGACGGATAGGAAGTCGCTGCAAGTGATGGGGGCAGTCTCTGGAAAGACAGGCGGGTAGTCACGGCAAGTGACCGGGGCAGTCTCTGGTAGTCACGGCAAGTGACCGGGGCAGTCTCTGGGTAGACAGGCAGGTAGTCACGGCAAGTGACCAGGGCAGTCTCTGGGTAGACAGGCAGGAAGTCACGGCAAGTGACCGGGGCAGTCTCTGGTTAGACAGGCAGGAAGTCACGGCAAGTGACCGGGGCAGTCTCTGGTTAGACAGGCAGGAAGTCACAGCAAGTGACCGGGGCAGTCTCTGGTTAGACAGGCAGGCAAGGAGCCGGGGCAGTCTATGACTGGACAGGTATATACGACCTGAGACGGTGGAGCCTCCCGGTAGGCTAGCAGGCAGATGACAGATGAGCGCCCCCAAGTGAGCAGGCGAGAGTCTCTGGAATTGCCGATGGTCACCGCATGTGACGGCCGAACCTCCAGGCAGGCTTGCAGGCAGGTAGCAGACAGCAAACTGGCAGGAAACAGGCAGGTAACTGGTAACGGACCCTGAGGGCTGAAGCAGAGTAAACAGTGCAACAACAACATTGCTCGGGCACTTCCATTAAGGAGGAAGTACTTTATATAGGGTGGAGTCCTCCGGCATTGGCCGGGGACCTTTTTGAAAGATGCGCGCGGCCCCTTTAAGAGCGGGGGAGGGCGCCGGCGCGCGCCCTAAGTCCAGCAGCAGGGAAGGAGCGCGCGGCCGCAGCAGGGCGGAAGGAGGACGCTGAGCGCGGGTAAGGGGGGCGACGTCCCTGCCTGGCAGAGGACGCTGTCACAGGGGAACAGCGTCCCTGCCTGGCAGAAGGCAGGGACGCCGATGCTACAAGGGACCTGCAGCGACGGAGCGAGGAGGGTAAGTATTATGGGGGGAGGACGGGGGAGCGGAGCCATGTATACAGGATGGGAGGGGGGAGCGGAGCCATATATACAGGATGGGAGGGGGAGCGGAGCCATATATACAGGATGGGAGGGGGGAGCGGAGCTATATATACAGGATGGGAGGGGGGAGCGGAGCCATGTATACAGGATGGGAGGGGGGAGCGGAGCCATATATACAGGATGGGAGGGGGAGCGGAGCCATATATACAGGATGGGAGGGGAGCCATGTATACAGGATGGGAGGATGGGAGCGGAGCCATGTATACAGGATGGGAGGATGGGAGCGGAGCCATATATACAGGATGGGAGGGTGGGAGCGGAGCCATATATACAGGATGGGAGGATGGGAGCGGAGCCATGTATACAGGATGGGAGGATGGGAGCGGAGCCATGTATACAGGATGGAGGGTGGGAGCGGAGCTATGTATACAGGATGGGAGGATAGGAGCGGAGCCATGTATACAGGATGGGAGGGGGAGCGGAGCCATATATACAGGATGGGAGGGGGGAGCGGAGCCATATATACAGGATGGGAGGGTGGGAGCGGAGCCATGTATACAGGATGGGAGGATGGGAGTGGAGCCATGTATACAGGATGGGAGGGTGGGAGCAGAGCCATGTATACAGGATGGGAGGGTGGGAGCGGAGCCATGTATACAGGATGGGACGATGGGAGCGGAGCCATGTATATAGGATGGGAGGATGGGAGCGGAGCCATGTATATAGGATGGGAGGGGGGAGCGGAGTCATATATACAGGATGGGAGGGTGGGAGCGGAGCCATATATACAGGATGGGAAGATGGGAGTGGAGCCATGTATATAGGATGGGAGAGTGGGAGCGGAGCCATATATACAGGATGGGAGGATGGGAGCGGAGCCATGTATACAGGATGGGAGGGGGAACGGAGCCATATATACAGGATGGGAGGATGGGAGCGGAGCCATGTATATAGGATGGGAGGGGGGAGCGGAGCCATGTATACAGGATGGGAGGATGGGAGCGGAGCCATATATACAGGATGGGAGGGGAGAGCGGAGCCATGTATACAGGATGGGAGGATGGGAGCGGAGCCATATATACAGGATGGGAGGATGGGAACGGAGCCATGTATACAGGATGGGAGGGATAGCGGAGCCATATATACAGGATGGGAGGATGGGAGCGGAGCCATATATACAGCATATTTCCGATGGCTTTAGCCCAGGGGCGTAGCGTGGGTGGGCGTAGGGCGCAGGCGTAGTGTGGCGGGCGGGGGGCGGTCCGCCCCAGGCAGCACTTGTGTGGGGCGGCGTGGCAGCAGCAGCAATTCCTCCTCCCACGGAGTCACAGTGCAGCGGCCCGGGACCCTCCGGAGCTGAGCGGCGGGTCGGTGAGTCCACTGTGCGAGGAGAGGGGGGACCCGGCCTGAGCAGGCGGCGCAATACTTACCTCTCCCCGTGCCTCCGTAGCTCCGAGCTCCAGGGGCGCCTGCAGGGCGCCCGCGCTTCCTGTCACAGCAGCGCCGCTGGATGACATCATCATTCAGTGGCCGGCTGTGGCAGAGAGCGCGGGCGCCGGACAGGTGAGATGTGAGGTGTATGTGTCTGTGTGCATCAGTGTGTGTGTGTGTGTCTGCCTGCGTGTGTGTATGTGAGAGAGTGCTGCGGTGCTGTCTGTGTGTGGTGCTGTATGTGTGATGGTGATGGGTGGAGGCAGTGATGGTGTTGAGGAGGCAACGATTATGATGGGGAGCCAATGATGATGGGCAGGCAAAGATGATGATGATGGGGAGGCGATGATGATGGGCAGGCGATGATGATGGGGAGGCGATGATGATGGGGAGCCAATTATGATGAGCAGGCAATGATCATGATGATGGGGAGACAATGATGATGGGCAGGCAATGATGATGATGATGGGGAGGAGATGATGATGGGGAGCCAATGATGATGGGCAGGCAATGATGATGATGATGGGGAGCCAATGATGATGGGCAGACAATGATGATGGGGAGGCAATGATAATGATGATGGGGAGACAATGATGATGGGGAGGCGATGATGATGATGGGAGGCAATGATGATGATAATGGGGAGTCTTTCCACAGTGCCCTTTCCTGAGCCATAACAGTGCAGAACGCAGCACAGTGCAGAGGAGAGCTCCATATTTTGTATGGAGCATTATATGGGGACCAGTATTCTTTATGGAGCATTATATTTGGTCCATAATACTGTATGGAGGACTATGTGGTGCCCATAATATTGTATGGAGGACTGTAATTATTTTTTGGTTTGGGGGTCACCGCAACATGAGGAACTGTATTGCGGGGTCACGGCATTAGAAAGGTTGAGAACCACTGCAATAGATAGATAGAAGATAGACAGATAGAAGATAGATAGATAGATAGATAGATAGATAAGATAGA
Source organism: Oophaga sylvatica (assembly GCA_033576555.1). Taxonomy (NCBI): domain Eukaryota; kingdom Metazoa; phylum Chordata; class Amphibia; order Anura; family Dendrobatidae; genus Oophaga; species Oophaga sylvatica. The sequence goes on along the minus strand of JARQOD010003105.1, from coordinate 46,904 downwards.
TAGATAGATAGATAGATAGATAGATAATAAATAGATGATAGATAGATAGAAGATAGACAGATAGATGGAAGATAGATAGATAGATAGATAGATAGATAGATAGATAGATAGATAGATAGATAGATAGATAGATAATAGATATATACAGTTAGGTCCATATATATTTGGACAGAGACAACATTTATCTAATTTTGGTTCTAGACATTACCACAATGAATTTTCAACAAAACAATTCAGATGCAGTTGAAGTCCAGACTTTCAGTTTTCATTTGAGGGTATCCACATTAAAATTGGATGAAGGGTTTAGGAGTTTCAGCTCCTTAACATGTGCCACCCTGTTTTTAAAGGGACCAAAAGTAATTGGACAAATGATTCCAAGGCTATTTCATGGACAGGTGTGGGCAATCCCTTTGTTATGTCATTCTCAATTAAGCAGATGAAAGGGCCGGAGTTGATTTGAGGTGTGGTGTTTGCATTTGGAAGGTTTTGCTGTGAAGGAAACATGCGGTCACAGGAGCTCTCCATGCAGGTGAAACAAGCCATCCTTAAGCTGCAAGAACAGAAAAAAAAACATCCAAGAAATTGCTACAACATTAGAAGTGGCAAAATCTACAATTTGGTACATCCTGAGAAAGAAAGAAAGCACTGGTGAACTCATCAATCCAAAAAGACCTGGGAGCCCACGGAAGATAACAGTGGTGGATGATCGCCGCATACTTTCTTTGGTGAAGAAGAACCCGTTCACAACATCAACTGAAGTCCAGAACACTCTCAGTGAAGTAGGTGTATCTGTCTCTAAGTCAACAGTAAAGAGAAGACTCCATGAAAGTAAATACAAAGGGTTCACATCTAGATGCAAACCATTCATCAATTCCAAAAATAGACAGGCCACAGTTAAATTTGCTGAAAAACACCTCCAGAAGTCAGCTCAGTTCTGGAAAAGTATTCTATGGACAGATGAGACAAAGATGAACCTGTACCAGAATGATGGGAAGCCAAAAGTTTGGAGAAGAAAGGGAACGGCACATGATCCAAGGCACACCACATCCTCTGTAAAACATGGTGGAGGCAACGTGATGGCATGTGCATGCATGGCTTTCAATGGCACTGGGTCACTTGTGTTTATTGATGACATAACAGCAGACAAGAGTAGCCGGATGAATTCTGAAGTGTACCGGGATATACTTTCAGCCCAGATTCAGCCAAATGCTGCAAACTTGATTGGACGGCGCTTCATAGTACAGATGGATAATGACCCCAAGCATACAGCCAAAGCTACACAGGAGTTAATGAGTGCAAAAAAGTGGAACATTCTTCAATGGCCAAGTCAATCACCAGATCTTAACCCAATTGAGCATGCATTTCACTTGCTCAAATCCAGGCTTAAGAGGGAAAGACCCACAAACAAGCAAGACCTGAAGGCTGCGGCTGTAAAGGCCTGGCAAAGCATTAAGAAGGAGGAAACCCAGCGTTTGGTGATGTCCATGGGTTCCAGACTTAAGGCAGTGATTGCCTCCAAAGGATTCGCCACAAAATATTGAAAATAAAAATATTTTGTTTGGGTTATGTTTATTTGTCCAATTACTTTTGACCTCCTAAAATGTGGAGTGTTTGTAAAGAAATGTGTACAATTCCTACATTTTCTAACAAAATATTTTTCTTCAACCCTTCAAATTAAACGTTACAATCTGCACTTGAATTCTGTTGTAGAGGTTTCATTTCAAATCCAATGTGGTGGCATGCAGAGCCCAACTCGCGAAAATTGTGTCACTGTCCAAATATTTCTGGCCCTGACTGTAGATAATAGATAGATAGATAGATAGATAGATAGATAGATAGATAGATAGATAGATAATAGATAGGATAATAGATAGGAAGATAATAGATAGATAGATAATAGATAGATAGATAGATAGATAGATAGATAGATAGATAGATAGATAGATGATAGATAGATAAAAGATAGATAGATAGATAATATATAGACAGATAGATAGAAGATAGATAGAAAATAGATAGATAATAGATAGAAAGATATTACATAGATAATAGATAGATAGAATGGTACATAAATAGTTAAAGATCCAGGCGCACACACACACACACAAAATCTTCACTCAATAGAGTTAAATAAAAAAAAAATGGGAAAAAAAATGACGTGGGCTCCAGCGCAATTTTCTACGCCAGAGGGGGGAAAGCCAACGGCTCGGGCTAATCTTAGGCTGGGAAAGGGTTAATACCCATGGAGCTTCCCAGGCTATGAATATCAGCCCGCAGCTAGCCTTTACTGGCTTTTAAAATAGGGGGACCCCAAAAAAAAATGACGTGGGATCCCCCAGTAATTTCTACCCAGAAAGGCTGCGCTGACAGCTGCGGGCTGATATTCATAGCCTAGGAAGGGGCCATAGGATATTGGCGCACCCCCCCTGGCTAAAAATACCAGCACCCAGCCGCCCCAGAATTGGTGCATCTGTACGATGCGCCAATTCCAGCACTTAGCCCCTCTCTTCCCACTCCCCTGTAACGGTGGGATATGGGGTAATAAGGGGTTAATATCATCTTGCTATTGTAAGGTTACATTAAGCCCGGTTAATAATAGAGAGGCATCAATAAGACGCCTATCCATTATTAATCTTATATTAATAAAGGGTTAAAAAAACAACAGACGCATAAGAATAAAGTATTTTAATGAAATAAAACACAACACGGTTTTCATATCTTTATTATACGCTCAGATCCAAACGATGCCCTCGATCTCCTGTAATAAAACATAAAAAAATAAAACAACCGTATACTCCCTGTCCGACGCAGTCCACTTAATAACGAATGTCCCACGACGGTCTCCCCTATAGAACAGTGACATCAGGTGATGTCACTGCTCTGTAGGGCCTCCCAGTGATGCACTGACAGGAGACAATGGCTCCTGCAGTGCATCACTGAGTTCATTCTCTCACTTTATGACAATGCTGCATGGGAATTTTCTCACCCAGCATTTCCGGTGAGAGAATGAACTGTAGTGACGTCATTCTCTCCCGGCGTCTGAGCGATACACAGGAGAGTATCGCAAGGACAGTGTAGAGCGCTGACATCACCCGATGTCAGCGTTCTATACCAAAGATCGTCGTGGGACACTCGTTATTATCTGGACTACGGCGGACAGGTGATGTATAGGTTGCTTTATTATTTTATTTTTATTATAGGAGACGATGGCATCGGAGAATAGGTGATTGGAGAGTATGTACTCTATGTTATGTGTTGTATGTTATGTGTATGTTCTGTATGTTATATGTTATGTGTATGTTCTGTATGTTATGTGTTGTATGTTATATGTATGTTACGTGTTGTATGTTATGTGAGACAGTGAAGGGGTGTGTGCTGGACGGCGTGTATATCTCGCCCAGGTTTCTTAGCTGGGGCGCATAAAATAGGTTGTCAGTGCGGTGTTCATTCCATTCCTATCTGGGACAGGTTTGCAGTGCAACCCGGAGTGAACACAGCTGCTTAATTAGGCAGCCATAAGTACCTGCTTGAGAAGTTCAGAGGAGGCTCTCTCTCTCAGTCTGGATCTGACTTCAGACACCATTGGAGCCTCATGTGAGCTGCACGCTGGTAACTACTGAACATATGTGTTGTTTTGGGCACAGGCTATTAGAGTCTGGACCCGGATAGAAAGGGAAATCTATCTAAGTGTAATTAGTGGCGGGACACGCCTAGGCTTTATGTTTATGATTTTGTTTTAATTTATGTTCTGTTTGCTGTGGACTTTAATAAAACTGGTTGCGGCCAGTTTTTAACAGAACCACTGTCTGTGAATGGTCTCTTTATGCCACTCCGTCTCCCCAAGACGGCGATCCCAGAGCTATATCCCTGAAAAGCTTACAATTGGTGCTTGAATGCTGGGGCAGCACAGTAGCTCAAGACTTTGAAAAAAAAAAAAAAAAAGGTGTCTACACCGCAAAACTGAACTTATTGTGGAGAAGACTGTGGAGTGTATATGTCTTGGGTGAAGGCTGTCAGCCAGCCCAAGATGTCCGGCAGTATGGAGGAGCTCATTATGCAGCTGGCCCGGAGCCAGCAGCAACAGCAGGAAACCAACCGGTTGTTACTGGAGCAGCTTGCAGCACTAAAAAAAACTCCTAGCACCTCGTCCCCGAATGAAGACGCCGGGTTACCGGCATTATCCGCTGTAAAGAAGGCGGTAAAACAGACTCTGCAGAAGATGACGCCTCATGACAATGTGGAGGCATATCTGGCTATATTTGAGAGACTGGCAGAGAAGGAGAATCTGCCACAATCTGAATGGGCTATGGTGGTCGCGCCCTATTTGACTGGGGAACCCCAAAAAACCTATTTTGACCTCAGCGAGCAGGACAGCAAAGACTATATTAAGTTGAAAGCGGAGATTCTTGCCCGCCTGGGTGTGACGAGGGCAGTCCGTGCCAGGAGAGTCCATAACTGGAGATACAGGCGAGACAAGCCTGCTCGCTCACAAATGTATGACTTGATTTCTTTGGTAAAGAAGTGGTTGGAACCTGACGTCAGCACCCCTGCCCAAATGGTTGAAAAGGTGGTGCTGGACCGGTACATCTGGGCCCTTCCCCTGAGGTCCAGCTCTGGGTCGGACAGGGAGACCCCAAAGATGCCGATCAACTGGTCAGCCTAATAGAAAGGTATTTCGCCACCAAAGACTATCTACGTGACCAGCCGTCCGAGCGATCATCAGTTCGGAATACCCGGCCTCCGTCATCTCCCGGTAAGAGGGTTCCAGCTGTGGGGGCAAGGGGGGCTGTTGATAGTCTGGGTCAGCCCCGAGGGGACATGTATGAGCGGAAGGGTGATACTTACCTACCAGGAGAACCCAGACCTAGGAAGTTCTCCCCGTCTGAGCACCCTGACCTGAGACAGTGTTGGAGATGCCGTGAACAAGGTCATATTTCAGCCAATTGTCCACTAGTGGGGGAGCCTATGGACTGTGACGCTGGACAGTCTCTCTCGTTCCTCGCCGAGCCCGTGTGCGTGGCCACCCTAGTCGAGGAGACTGGCCCACAGCTGTGTCAGGTCGTGATAAATGGTTGCCCAGTACAGGCCCTACTCGACTCAGGAAGTCGAGTGACTCTGATACATGCTAGTCTGGCTGATGGGGACTTCGTCACAGATAGGTACCTAAGCGTGGTGTGCATACATGGAGACGTCAAAGTCTACCCAGTAACCTCCTCAGACTTCGTCACAAAACTCGGGGAGATCTCATATGAAGTGGGGGTAGTGAAGAACCTGATGCATCCCGCCATATTGGGTCGTGACTTTCACCTGTTTTGGGGTCTTTGGAAAAAAAATGTTTCTGATGGACAGTGTGATGAAGCTCCTACTGAGGGTGCGCAGTCCCGAGGGGCAGAACACAATGCTAGTGGGCCGTTAAACTTATGTGATAATAATGATGATGACCGTGATAATGATGATGATCATGATAATGATGATGACCATGATAATGATGCTGATGCTGATAGTAATCACGATAATGATATTGATAATGATGATGACTGTAAAAAAAATGAATTTCCATTTCAGGTGATGTTGGGGGAGGGGGAGGATGTTTCTCTAGAACAGAATGTCCCTGACCTACCGGTGTCCCGTGGCAATTTTGGGAGTGAGCAATTGCAAGACCCCACTCTTAAACATGCCAGGGAGAATATAACTGTTCTGAATGAAATCCCACAAGAGCCCGGCTCTGATGAAAAATTTCCCCATTTTGCCATGAACAATGACCTGCTATATAGGGTCACTAAAGTAAAGGGAGAGGCCGTGAGTCAGCTCCTAGTACCTAAGCCATATAGAAGTATGGTGTTAGGTTTGTCCCATAACCACGTGCTGGGTGGGCACCTGGGGATGGACAAAACCCAGGAAAGAATTCTTCAGAGGTTTTACTGGCCCGGGGTTTATCGAGATGTGGAGGATTATTGTAAAACCTGCCCCTCGTGTCAGATAAATGCTCCGGTGTCTCACTTCCGGAGTCCATTAATCCCGCTGCCGGTTATAGAAATACCCTTTGAAAGGGTAGCAATGGACTTGGTAGGTCCTATTGTAAAATCAGCCAGGGGACACCAATACATCTTAGTTGTCCTTGATTATGCAACCCGGTACCCCGAGGCGGTCTCTTTAAGAAATATGGCATCTAAAAATATTGCACGGGAACTTTTTCATATGTTTTCCAGGACAGGAATTCCTAAAGAGATCCTCACGGACCAAGGCACACCTTTTATGTCCAAAGTGATGAAGGAACTGTGTAAGTTGCTTAAAATCTCGCACATTCGGACATCTGTGTATCACCCCCAGACGGATGGGTTGGTTGAACGTTTTAATAAAACATTAAAACATATGTTAAAGAAAGCAGTAGAGAAAGATGGGAGGGATTGGGACTACCTGTTACCCTACTTATTGTTTTCGGTCAGAGAGGTTCCCCAGGCCTCTACGGGATTTTCTCCCTTTGAGTTGGTGTATGGTCGGCATCCGCGGGCTTGCTGGACATAGCCAAGGAGGTTTGGGAAACCGAGACAACTCCATACAAGAGTGTTATAGAGCATATTGCCCAGATGCAAGAGAGGATGGCTAAAATTATGCCATTGGTGAAGAATCATCTGCAGAGAGCCCAAGAAGCTCAAAGCAGAGTCTATAATCGGTCAGCAAAAATTAGGTCTTTCAACCCCGGGGATCGAGTCCTAATTCTAATTCCCACAGTGGAAAGTAAGTTTTTGGCCAAGTGGCATGGTCCATACGAGGTCGTACAAAAAGTGAGCGAGGTTACTTACAAAGTACACCAACCCGGGAGACGGAAGCCCTACCAGGTATATCATATCAATCTGATCAAGCCCTGGAGGGACAGAGAGGCATTGTTGGCCTCGGGTGAAATAGAGAAAGGGGTAAAACCATCTCTACCTCCTGTGACCATGGGAGAGACGTTGTCCGTGCACCAAAAACAGGAAGTGCGGGAGTTTCTGCAGAAAAATCAGAAAAAAATTTCTGATTTGCCCGGCCGGACCTCTCTAATAAAACACCATGTCGAGACCGAGCCCGGTACTAAGGTCAAGATAAAACCGTACAGACTTCCAGAAGCCCGCAGAAAGATAGTCTCTGCTGAAATTAAACGCATGTTAGACCTCGGGGTCATTGAGGAGGCCCAAAGCGAGTGGTGTAGCCCGATTGTACTCATCCCAAAACCTAATGGAACCTGGAGGTTCTGTAATGATTTCAGAAAGTTGAACGAGGTGTCAAAGTTTGACGCATACCCAATGCCACGGGTAGACGAGCTAATCGAGAGGTTAGGGGGTGCCCGTTATATTACAACCCTCGATCTGACAAAAGGGTACTGGCAGATACCCCTATCTGAGGAGGCAAAAGAAAAAACGGCCTTTGCAACCCCGGAAGGTTTGTTTCAGTATCTGGTGATGCCCTTCGGGTTGCATGGAGCCCCAGCTACCTTTCAGAGGCTTATGGACCAGATCTACGCCCGCATCAAGCCTATGCAGCTGCCTACCTGGATGATGTGGTAATTTTCAGTTCTGATTGGGAGAGCCACCTCGCTAAGGTACAAGCCGTCTTAGACTCGATAGGCGGAGCTGGGCTGAACATAAACCCAGAGAAATGTGCAATTGGCCTAGAAGAGGCCAAGTACTTGGGCTATGTGATTGGCAGAGGGCTGATCAAGCCACAAATCGATAAAGTAGAGGCAATTCGAAACTGGCCTGTACCCCTCACAAAACGACAGGTCAAAGCATTTTTGGGCATCACTGGGTACTATCGCAGATTCGTACCAAATTATGCCTCCATTGCTGCCCCATTGACTGACCTGACAAAAGGGGGGAAGTCCAAAATGATAAATTGGAATCCGGACGCAGAAAAAGCATTTCTGTCATTGAAAATGGCTTTGTGTCAAAGACCAGTTCTGGTCACCCCTAATTTCAGGGAAGAGTTTCTGGTTCAAACTGATGACTCTAATGTGGGGTTAGGGGCGGTGTTATCACAGGTCGTGAAGGGTGAAGAACACCCAGTCCTGTATTTAAGTCGAAAAATGACACCGGCTGAACAAAATTATGCCATTGTGGAGCGAGAGTGCCTCGCAATCAAATGGGCGCTGGACTCCCTACGGTATTACCTCTTGGGTAGGAGATTTAAATTGCAATCAGACCATGCTCCTCTGGCATGGATGAAGCAGAACAAGGAAAGGAATGCCAGGGTGACAAGGTGATTCCTTTCACTTCAAGAGTTCAATTTCTCGGTTGAGCATAGACCTGGGAAATTACAGGGTAATGCTGATGCCTTGTCCAGAGTTCACTGTCTCTTCGGAGTTTCTGACCAGTCCTCCGGTCTGGAGAAGAGGGGGGGGATATGTGAGACAGTGAAGGGGTGTGTGCTGGACGGCGTGTATATCTCGCCCAGGTTTCTTAGCTGGGGCGCATAAAATAGGTTGTCAGTGCGGTGTTCATTCCATTCCTATCTGGGACAGGTTTGCAGTGCAACCCGGAGTGAACACAGCTGCTTAATTAGGCAGCCATAAGTACCTGCTTGAGAAGTTCAGAGGAGGCTCTCTCTTTCAGTCTGGATCTGACTTCAGACACCATTGGAGCCTCATGTGAGCTGCACGCTGGTAACTACTGAACATATGTGTTGTTTTGGGCACAGGCTATTAGAGTCTGGACCCGGATAGAAAGGGAAATCTATCTAAGTGTAATTAGTGGCGGGACACGCCTAGGCTTTATGTTTATGATTTTGTTTTAATTTATGTTCTGTTTGCTGTGGACTTTAATAAAACTGGTTGCGGCCAGTTTTTAACAGAACCACTGTCTGTGAATGGTCTCTTTATGCCACTCCGTCTCCCCAAGACGGCGATCCCAGAGCTATATCCCCTGAAAAGCTTACAGTTATATGTATGTACTGTATGTTATGTCCACCGTGCAGGCGAAGCCCGCTGCTAGTAAGATGGCGAAAGTAGCGAACTCTGTTATCCCGCAGAGTCGCTAAAATAAACGCCGTAGCGCGCTGTGGCAGTTAGTGCGAACTCTGTTAATCCCCAGAGCCGCTAACGGGAATGCCACAGCGCTATATGGCGATAAGTGCGAACTCACTTAACTTCAGTGAGCCGCAAAGTAAAACTCTAGGGTGCTGAACCAGCGTTATAAAGCGAACCCTGTTGCGTCTCAGAGCCGCTGAGAAAAAGACTGTGTCCTGTTAGACTCACAGGGATACACAGATAACTGTTGTGCGGATAGCAGTCCGTGATCATGCAGACAGCAATGCATTCAAGCAATCTCCTCACTGGAGAAGCCGGTATTCTAGGGGCTTATTTCAGCCAAGCCCTAACCACGTGCAGCCAAATCTCACCGGAGGTGCCGGTATTCTAGGGGCTTATTTCAGCCGAGCCCTAACCACATGCGTGCATGATTTTTATTTTTTTTTCCCTCAGATGGGAAGTTTCACAGTCAGATAACCAAAACTATAAGGAACTCGACTCCCAAACAGCGTGTACACTTACATAATGCAGCAGCTGTTCCCATCATCATCGGAAAACCAACTTTATTTACAAGCACAAAAAAACACAAAACTAAGACACATTAACAAGATGTTTCCACTTTTTAACTTTCCAAATTCCCTCTGCGTCCTCCTCCCCCCTCTTTCTCTTATCACACACAAAAAAAAATACAATTTTCCCAAAACAATTTTTAAACAATTTTTAACCTCAATCTCCTTCCTCTTAAACACATACACGTTCCTCACATCCCACAACACCTCTTTTATACATGCAAGCATCAACCACAACACTCTCTCCTTTTCTCCACACATACCCAACCCAAACATAAATAACTCAAACGTCAAAAAATTCACATCACACAACTCCTTACACAACGGGCCCAAACCTGAAATCACATTTCTAGCATACTGACAATTCCAAAACAAATGCACCACACTCTCTCTCCCACCACATCCCCTCCTCGGACACATCTCACTCCTCACTAAACCCCGGTTTCTCTGGAAGTCTCTCACCGGTAACACCTCATGCAATGACTGCCACACAATCTCGCTCTGTCTATTTGTCATACCATCCAAACGTACCTTCTTCCATACCTTCTGCACATCACTTCCTCTCACCATATAGATACCACATTCCATCTCTCTACACTCAATCATCCTATATACCGCTTTCTTCTTCTCTAACAACCTCACATCCACATCACACAGTTCATACTTCACCAAAAATTTGTAAACCCACACATACCACACAGGCACCTCAAAAGCCACTGGGCACCTTAGATCCCTTTCCCGCCACTTCAAACGGAACAGAAAACTTCCAAACAAATACCTGCACATACATGCACACTTCCCATCCATCCTAATCACACCCAATACAAACACCATAATATTCATGCCAAAAAATACATTCAAATTTGGGAATCCCAGCCCCCCCTTATCCATTCTCTTCATCACAACCTCTCTCCTTGCACGCTCCATACTTGAACGCCAAAAAAATACAAACAAAACCCTATTTAATCTTCTAACACACATATAACCTGGTGGAAAAACCACCGCAACATGCAAAAAAATTGGTAACACCACACTCTTAATAACTAAAATTTTACCAAAAAACGTCAAATCTCTCATCTTCCAAAAATTTAACTTGCGCTCCACTCTCTCTCTCACATCCACCCAACTTTCCTCTCCATCCAACTTCTCTGAAAATTTCACACCCAGCACCTTTATCGGTCCACTCACCACATTCACCCCAATATCATTGCTCAGAGTCCTCCCACCAAAAATCTTACATTCAGTCTTCTCCCAATTCACTTTAAACGCAGACGCTCCACAAAAAACGGATACCAACAACTCCACACGACGCACCCGAATCACCTTATCTTTCCTCAACATACACAACAACGGCTCAATCGCGCAAATGAACACAACAGGGGACAATGGGCACCCCTGCCGTACACCGGAAAACACATTCACTCTCCTCCCTACATTCCCATTCAACAAAACACAACTATAAATATTTTTATACAAACTTCTCACTCTCTCAACAAACTCAGCCGGAAAACCCATCTTCACCAACACTCTAAACAGAAAACCATGCGCCAACCTATCATACGCCTTCTCAAAAACCAAACTCAACACATACACCCCCTTCTTACGGTTCAAACAGTCCCACAAACAATCTCTCAGCATACACACACCCTCATGTAACCGCCTTCCAGGCACCGAACAACACTGCTCCTCACCCACCACACTCCCAACCACATCACGCATCCTATTTGCCAAAAGCTTTGCATAGATTTTATAATCACAATTAAGCAACGTGATCGGCCTCCAGTTTTTTAGATTTTTCAAATCACCTTTTTTTGGCAACAGCACAACCACTCCTGCACGCATACCACTCGCCACCTCTGCATTCGCCCACATATACTTACATACATCAACAAAATCCTTCCCAATCACATCCCACGATAAAATTCCACCGGGAGACCATCATCCCCCGGCGTTTTATTCAGCGCCATGCTACACACCACCTTCCATATTTCTTCACTCGTCACCTCCCCCATCAAACTCTCCCTTTCTGTCCCATTCAATCTATTTTCCAAAACACTCAGCACATCACTCTCCAAACCTTCATCCCTCCATTTCACTGCATACAAATCATCATAAAACTTTGCCACTTCCTCACATAAGTCCGCACCACTCACTTCATTTCCATCCACTCCATTCAAAACACTCATGCTCTGTCTTTTTCCAAAAACTTTCTTGAAAAAAAACCGCGAACACTTCTCATTCTTTTCCAAGTTCTCTATTTTAGCCCTATACACAATACTCCTCCCTCTCTCTCTCAAAAACTCGTTCACTTCTTTTTTCACTCTCAACAAATCTTCACTCACATCCATCCCGCCCTCTCTTAGCTTATATAACACACTCAATCTTGCATTCAACCCAGCAAACCTTTCTCTCTTAGCAGCTGCACACTTGTAACCAAGTTTTTAAAAAAAACCTTGGTTTTCCATTTAACCCAATCCCACCATTCACACACATTACTGAATTCACTTCTGCTCTCACACCACTCCTTATAATGTCTCTCATACTCCTCTCTCACCTCCACCCCCTCCAGCAAACTCACATTCAGCTTCCATATACCTTTCCCAGTTACCTCCTCAGTATGCACATCCACTTCACACTTCATACACACATGATCTGAAAACGGCACACTCTCCTGTGCATAACTAACAGCAATCAGGTTTTTTGAAACAAAACAATAGTCCAGTCTAGACGCCACCCTCCCACTCTCAGAAAAAAATGTATTTAACAATGGAGTTACTTTACACTCCCTCTGCATATCCCTCAAACCAAAATCACTCACCATGTCCATTAACTCTTTCCTTTACACATCCACATTCACCTTTCCCACATCAACATTCATATCACCCACAATCACAACAGGCACTCTACCTGGAATAAAAAACTTAATTTTTTCAAATAAAACTTTACGCTCCTGTTTTTTCACAGGAGCATACACATTAATAACACTAAAACGAATATTTCTAAACTCAAAATTTGCTAACACGCATCTCCCAACCTCAATCACCATATAGTCGCACAAACTCACATTATGCCCCTTCACCAAAAAACCAACACCGTCATTTCTATTACATGCACTCCCTGACCACACAGACGCACCATGAGGCCATTCACTCCCCTTCACACCATCCACAATCCCACACTCCTGTAAACAAAAAATTTCCGCATTTTGCGCTGCAAAAAACTCAAAAATGGCCGCACGCCGCAACTTATTTTTAAAAACCCTCACATTTGGAGATATAATTCTAACACCCATACTAAACACAAACCAAAAGGCTTAAAAAAACACTTGTCCAAAAAAGCCAAAAAAGGAAAAAAAATACAAAAACAACCGACAGATATAACTTGACACACATTACATAAAACACACAAAAAAAAACGATAGCCATTGCTTAAAGAGCAAAGCTATGTACACAAAAAAACCCTACCTGGCTACTGGAAAAGTAAAACGTACTTAACCAGTACCGCCAGTGTCCTCCTCCACCATTTGTGCCGAGCAGCCTTCCGAGCCGCTGGCCTCCATATACTCCTCCACGCGTGTCTTTATCTGCCCAGTCATCCTCTGGGCCATTCCTTCTTCCACCACCTCAATGTCTCTGTTTTCCCCACCACCCTCCCTGTGACACTTTAAACCTCCTGAGTCCTCTTCCGAGGAGAAGGCACCAATAGTTCTCGAATCAGACTCATGAACTAAAACCTCAGCCTCCTCCTCTGCCACAGATATATCGAAATCCATCAGGCATTCTGACCATGATTCAGCAACTGGGACTTCTTTTTTTACTTCTTTTTTAGGCCATGAACGCTCCTCTCGCCTTATGGCCTTCCAAAATTCCTTGTCCTCCTTTTCCTCCTGTTGCTTCTCCTTCCTTCTCTCAGCCTCCTTGTCCTCCTGCCGCTTCTCCCTCCGTCTCTCGGCAGGAGTGGGTGGCGCCCTCACAACGCTTTGCAGCGCGGCGACTTCGCCTTCCCTCCGCTTCTTCTCCTCCCGCCTCTTAACCTCCTCCTCTCTCTTCCTTTCTTCCTCCCGCCTCCGCTCCTCCTCACGTCTCTTTCTTTCCTCCTCCTCTCTAGTTGACCTCCTCGGCACACCAAACAGGCAGTCTCTATACAGGTGCTCTGAACTGCCACACCTGTCACATTCACGAGGCATCGGACACCTAGCCGCCACATGACCCTCTTGCTTGCAATTACGGCAAACCAACTCCTTGCTACACATGTTTAGCAGGTGCCCGAACTGAAAGCACCTCCTGCAGTATAGTGGCTGCCCTGGGTATGACAGGAAGCCCCTATGACCCGCCACTGAAAAGTTCGCTGGTGGGTGGGTGAAACCTCCCAAACAACCTGGGTCCTTCTTCAATTTCACCCGAAACACATACTTGCAGTTGAAAATGCCCAAGACATTTTTCTGCTTCTCCCCTCCCTTCACGTATTCACAGTACCGCTCCAGGAACTGCTTCAGTAGTGCTACTTCTGTATAGGGGTTGTACACAGTCACAGTCACCACTTTTTCCATGAGCCCAAACAGGGGCTCCACCCGCACTCCCTCCAGGCATGGATCACCTTCATTACTTCTGAGCCATTCAAAGACGGTCAAACAGCATCCCTCATTCACAAAGGTTACATCATATGTACCTTGACTCCGGAATTCATTGACGCTGTAGATATCCTGACGATGGGCTCCAGCCTTTCCCTCCAACAGGTCACGAACGACGTACACCAGGTTGTTTTTCTCACCACCTTCCACCACCACACGGATCGTATTCTTAATGAACATCCTCAGTCCAGACTGCCGGTATGGATACCGCAGTAGAAAATCAGCAGCACGCTGCCAGCAAAGCCCCTGGATCACTCCAGGAAAACTCGCACCCTCTGACTGCGACACATGATCGCAGCCAAAAGGCCGAGATCACACTGGCGCATAGCATACAATGGTTGATATTAGCGCATGGCGGCCCAACCATGCCACCCTTTTATAGTAACAGCTACAGGACCTGCCAGAAACAAGGACCAATGAGAAACTGTTCCAAAACACATGTAGTTTCAGGGCCTTCCTGGCGGACCAATAGGAGCTGCTGCAGTACCTGAACATGAGACCCCTGATCTCCAATGAGAGATCTTACCCTGGGCATGCTCAGAAGGGGAAACGCAGGACTTCGTCCCAAAGACGTATGCTCCAGCACTGGCTATAATAGCAGATCCAGGAGAGGCAGCAGCAAGTCTCTGCACAGCATTGGAATGGGCAAGACGCTGGGACCGACATCTCTGCTGAGCAGGTTCCACTGCAGACGGAGATGGATAGGAGACCGCAGCGGGACTGGTTCGAGACTCCCCTTGTGCAGCAGCGGGAACTCGAACCCTAACAGTTATATGTGTGTTATTTGTTGTGTTATATGTATGTACTGTATGTTGTGTTGTATGTAATATGTATGTACTGTATGTTATGCTTTATATGTATGTACTGTATGTTATGTGTTATATGTATGTTACGTGTTGTATGTTATATGTATGTTCTGTGTTATATGTATGTAATGTATGTTATGTGTTATATGTATGTTATATGTATGTTCTGTGTTATATGTATGTTATGTGTTTTATGTATGTTATGTGCTGTATGTTGTGTATGTAATGTATGTTTTTTTTACATTCAACACATTAGCCATATGATGGGATTACTACTGTCCCATCATTGGCTAATGTGTCACTCACTGACAGTGTAGCAGGCATAGCCGGATAGGACTTGTAGTCCCATCGGACGATGCCTGCATACACACACACAGCCTCGCACACACACACATAGCAAAGCCGGGCGGCACCGCTCAGCCAATGGCAGGGGATTTGAATCCCGCGCCGCTCATTGGCTGAGCCACCCGCTGGCTCTGCCAATGAGCTGTACCGCACGGCTGTGGATTTGAATCTCGCGCCGCTCATTGGCTGAGCCGGCGGGCGGCTCAGCAAATGAGCAGTGCCGGCGCGACTTTGGCGGGGATTTGAATCACACTCCGCTCAAGGCCGCGCCGGCACCGATCTTTGGCTGTGCTGCCCCCGGCTCTGAAAATGGGCACTGTAGGTGTGTTTACTGTCCTTCACCCCTGCCGACTTTGCTTCCCCATTGACTTGCATTGGGTTTCGTGTTTCGGCCGAACCACCGACTTTTCCAGATAGTCGGCCGATTTCACTCGACCCGACTTTTGCGAAAGTCGGGTTTCATGAAACCCGACCTGACCCAAATAAGGGAAAGTCGCTCATCTTTAGTAGTGAAGGTTTGTTCTTGAGAATGGAGAGAATTTGTAATCAAAAGTAAAATTGTAAAATTGTTTGTTTTAACAATCCCTTTGCAATTGTAACCCTTTATCATGATGAGAACAAACCCTTTAAGCTAGGGATACCAAACTTGAATACACAGAGGGCCAAAGTTAAAAGCTTGCAGAAAGTTGCAGGCCAACCTTGATATTTATTAAAATAGTGTCTACAATTGAGGAAGCTTTTCCTTATCAAATAAAACGATTAACTTTTGGAATCAAAGTGGAATATTATAATGTGTTATGTAACAGCAGTAAAAAGCATATGGCCCAATGGCCTAATTTAAATATGTAATAAAAGATAGAAAAAAACCTTGAATAAAACAGATAATAAATAGTGTTGAGTGATACGATACTGCAAATATCGGATATCGGCCGATATTAGCTGTATCGGCCTTTCGATTCCGAATACCGATATTTTCGTCTTATCGGATACCGGAATCGGATTTGTCACTGTCACTGTCAGTGTCCGTCGGTCGGGTCTGTCAGGAGTCAGCGGCACTTACCCGGCAGAAGATCTCCGGCGGTCACGTCATGGACTGCTTGATGGCCGCCATTATCTTCTCCCTGGCGGTCACATGCAGTTTTTCGCGATAACTGCAGTGACTGCTGGGTAATCCCGGCCGTAAAGCAGTCAGTCCGATGACGTCACCGCCGGGGAAGCAGGTAATCAGCTGTGCTGCGCCGGGATGACAGGCTCTGCCTGTCATTCTGATGTAGCAGAGCTGGATCGTCGTGGGACACTCGTTACTATGGACTGCGTCGGACAGGTGGTATACTGCTGTTTTTTTTTTTCATTTTTTTACAGGAGATCGATGGCGTCGCAGGATGAGACTGTAATAAAAGTAATGAAAACTGTTGTTTTTTTTATTAAATTAAAAAACTTTTATATGAACATTCACCCGTCCGGGTACATCAACAATTTAACTATTTACATACAGGGACCCTGTCCGGGTTATTTATAATTCTTTGGCAGGGGTGTTCCAGGTACCACCTGGTACTCTTCTGATGCTTGCCAAACATCCGAGACACCAAGGACCACCAGGACCTGATGACGTCGTGTGGCCTGTACAGTCAAGTCGTGACCCGCTATCTGTGTCTGTGTGGCCACCTCTTTCATCTCCCTCCGGGTCTGGAGCCCTATGTCCCGGACTGAACGAACCCCAGGGGGCCTAACAGGCGCCGGGTACGGGCAAGCTATAGTTATCATGTCCATAGCTGGGGCTGCTGAGGAGACCACTGAGGGAGGCTGGGGAGATTTACGGCGTGGGGTGGGCACTTGTGCAGAGGCCTGGATGTGGGAGGCTGAAGGCTCCGAGGGTCTCACAGGTTCCTGACACTCTGGGGAGTAGGGGTCGCACCTGGTAACATTTAGGGCGTACCATCCATTGTAACCCCAGTGTCGGGTGTAAGTCACCAAGTCTCCTGGCAACAGGTCCCTCCCCGGGTGTCCTTCTGGGAGGTGAGTCTCCACGTCCCGCCGGGTCACAAATACTTCTAAATAAAAGTCCAGGCTCCTGGATGAAGCCCCAACCACCTTTCAATTTAAAGCTCCGTACTGCACCCTTACGCCGCGGCTCCCTCAGGGTTCCTTTATCTTTTCTCATCCGGTCCTTATCTGCCCGGTCCTTCTCCAGGTTACGTTGCCGAAGTTTTTGGGATTCTCGCTGCTCCCTTTGTCGCTCTGCTTCCCGCTCCCAACGTCTCCACTCTTCCTCCTGACGCCGGTTGAAATTCTCCTCCAGCATCTCCATGTCTCCACCATCAAACTGCAGCTTACGATGTCCGGTTTGCAGCAGCTCTCCTGGCGCCCCCCAGTCCTGGCGGCGCTCACCTGCGGAGGAAGCAGCCGGCTCTGGAACAGATGACAGTCGGGGCTCCGGTACAGACAGGTAGACCTCTGGTGCCTGCGCGGCCTCCTCCATGAGGACGGGTGTCGCTTCTTCTGTCTCAGCGACGGGGCAGACAGCGGGATCTGGGGTGCTGCCGGTGCAGAGTTTTTTGCAGGAATGGGTGCCTCCACTGCGACAACGTCAACCGGATCACATTGCAAGGGCTGGGATGCCCGCACGGACTCCTCTACTAGAACGGGTGCCTCACCATCCGGTACAGACACTTCAGGTAAGAGGGATTGGCGCCGCTCCAAGTTTAGTTTTAGGGCACGCCAGCTGGCTTCCATCCTGGCGACCTCCTCCCGGTGCCGGGCCAGGCCTCTTAGGGTATCCTCCGCTTCTTGCAGCGTAGGAGGGTTTCCAGGCCGGGTGCCCAACGGTGGTTCCGTGGCGATCGGGTAGCTTCCGTGGGGGGAGAGCTCTGACTGCTCCATCCCTTCACACTTCTGCTCGTGTCCATTAGCCATCTCTGCCAAGACACATGTGTCATTAGCATCTGGAAAGGGCCCCTCTTTTGTAGTGAGGCGGGACCTTCGTGTTAGTTTCCGCACACTGAGGAGGATGAGGAGGCGGAACTGAAGAGCTGTGGGGCACGATCTTACATTGCAGTACCATTTAGAGTGGTCGGCCATCGTTTTCACGCCACTGAGTGAGTGTACACCCACGAAGAGCACGCCCTTCTTCTTCACCAGTGCCTCGTCGTGACGCAGATATGGCGGAAAAATGGCAAATACATTCTCTGATGATTTTAGCAATTCTCAAGCACAAAACCAGTTCAATTCAGGCACACAGGACTCGCTTATAGCGAGCTACAGAATCCTGTTCTTGACGCCCAAGTTGAGTCGCACAGAGCCAGAGGTTTTGGGGGTACTCGGCACCGAGCCCGTCGACTTCTATGGGGTATGTCACGGCTTTACCCGGCAATTGAATCAGAGTCTATTTTACTATGTAGAAGTGTATAAACTATAAATATATGTATATATATATATATATGTCACAATGACATGTATATATATTGTAGCATTTCAGGGGATATAGCTCTGAGATCGCTGTCTGGGTAGACAGAATGGCCCGGAAACAGTTCATTCAGACAGCAGTTCTGGTGAAAACTGGCCGCAACCAGCTTTATTAAAGTCCACAGCAAACAGATAAAACAAAGCATAAACAGAAAACCTAGGCTTGTCTAGCCACTAATTACACATAAATCGATTGCCCTGTCTATCCGGGTCCCGGCTCTACCAGCCTGACCCAAAACAACACATATGATATATGTTACCAGTATGGAGTTTCACAGATACTCCTCCTTGTGTCTGAAGGCACCTTCCATGTCCAGACTTGAGAGAGATCCACTCCTATTCAGCCGCTATTCACACGGATTCGCACTGAGACTACTCCTGTGTCCGGGGTCCTTCCTGCACCCAGAATGAGATAGCTCACACTCTTAGAGACTGCTTCTTGTGCCGGGCACCTCCCTGTGTCCGGGCTAAGGCAGCTCCCACACTCTTGGAGACACCTTCTGTGCCTGGACCCCTTGTCCAGACTGAATGAGCTCCCTGACTGTGTTGCAACACACCTACTTCTGGTCTCCTAATTAACACCTGAGTGATTTCAGGCCTGAGCTGCAAGTGTGTGCTGAATGTGAGGTGTAGTGACCTTTCTCTACCACTAGGTTTACAAAGCCACACATTTCCCTTATACCTAGGTGAAATGTACACCCCATTCAACACATATTCACTCACTGTCTCACATATCCCCTCCCTCTTCTCCAGACCGGAGGGCTGGTCATCCAGACCGAAGGGCTGGTCAACAATCCAACAGAGACAGTGAACTCTGGACCAGTCATGGCCCTCATCAGCTTCATCCTCACCACTGTCATAACCAACATAAGTTTTCTCTTCATCTGAAGCATCCGCACTACCCTGTACCCTCCCAGGCCTATACTCTCTGCGGGCCTCGGGTATCCTGCACGGTTTCATCTTGACCTTAGGGCCGGGCTCAGTTTCGATATAGTGCCTGGCCAGAGAAGTACGACCCGGCACATCAGAACACTTCTGCTGACTTTTCCTCAGAAACTCACGTACCTCCTGTCTCTGGTGCACTGACCATTTGTCACCAACTATCACAGAAGGTATAGGGGGTTTTTCACTTTTCTCCAATTCCCCATTTATTCCAGCTTTCCAGTTCTCCTTGATAGCGGCATCTGTATACTCAGAACCCGCCGGATTCTTCTCTTCCACCACGTTCTGCATCCCATCTGGGCTCCCGTGTGTCTGTAGCGGCAACGGAGTGACACATCGCTTTTCCCATTTGTTGGGACGTGGCTCCGATGTAGCCTCCCTGAAAGTGCGCTTGAGCTCACCAATGCCAGCTACTGATCCGGACCGTAACCCGTCCACGCCGCTGTCTTCGGCAGAAACAGATTCCTGGACAGAGTCAGTCCCCATATCTTCAGTCTTGTTCCTCACAGCTTCACTCGAAACCTCAGCTTCTGATGAGGCATCTGGCTTGGTGACCACCACTTCCATGGCTTTTTCCACCTCTGCAGCATCACCTTCAGAGTCCTTGGCATGATGCAGATCCACACCACACACCGACAACTTCTCATCTTCAACAGCATCCACTTGTGCTGTGTTCAGTTTCAGAGTCCTGCCTTTAAAGCTCAGCTCTCCTCCTTTCATCTTAGTCTTTGCCAGGGAACCGGCCACCTGTAAAACATCTTCAGATGCCATCTTCTGTCTGGCTGTAAGGTCAGCATCAGCTTTCTTCTCAGGACTCTCAACCTCCTCTGCTACCATGCCTTCCTCATTTGCACTGGTTGCTTTATGGTCATCAGATGATTCACTATCACTATCTGACCCCTTTTTCTCAGCCACATCTGGCTCACTGTCAGGGCTATACACTTCATTTTCATTCACATCCTGCTCACTGTCAGGGTTATACAATTCATTTTCATTCATATCCTGCTCACTGTCAGGGTTATACAATTCATTTTCATTCACATCCTGCTCACTGTCAGGGTTATACAATTCATTTTCATTCACATCTTGATCTGGAACCTTAGTTAACATGTCATCCACAACATTAACTTCACCATCTGGTCCCTCAAGTATGTGACTATGTGACAACCCCAGCACTATACTTCTATATAGCTCAGGCACTAGGAGCTGACTCACAACCTCTCTCTGGACTTCAGTGTCCCTATACAATAGGTTATTGTTCATGGCAGCATGAGGAAACCTCTCCTCAGAGCCAGGCTCCTGGGAAACCTCATTTAGAACAATCATATTTCCCTGTGCCGTCCTAAGAGTGGGGTCTCGCCACTGCTCACTCTCAAAACTGTCACAGGACACAGGCAAGTCAGGGACACTCGGTTCCCGAGAACCACCATCCTCGTCTCCCAACATCACCTGCAAAGGAATTTCATCTTTATCATGATCATCATCAGTATCATCACTATTATGATTAGCATCATTATCATTATCAATATCAGCATCATCATCATGGTCATCATCATTATCATGATCATCATTATCATTATCAATATCAGCATCATTATCATGGTCATCATCATTATCACATAATTTTAATGGCCCACTAGCATTGTGTTCCGCCCCTCGGGACTGCGCACCCTCAATAGGAGCTTCATCACACTGTCCATCAGAAACATTTTTCCCCCAGAGATCCTTAGACTGGGGAAAGTCATTACCCAATATGACGGGTTGCACCAGGTTCTTCACTACCCCCCCTTCATATGAAACCTCCCCGAGTTTGGGGACCAAGTCCACGGCAGTCTCTGGGTAGACTTTGGTGTCTCCATGGATGCACACCATACTCAGGTGCTTATCAGGGATAAAGTCCCTATCAATCAGGCTGTCACATATGGAAGTCACTGGACTCTCTGAGTCCAAGAGGGCCTGAACCCGCTTATCAGCATACCCCATGTCCCCAACAGCTGGAACGCTCTTACCGGGAGAGTTCGGCGTCCGGGAACTCTGAAGTGACGACCTCTCAGACGGCTGTACCTCAGGAGGACATGCTCGGGTGTAGCGGTTCACTATCACCTTTTCAACTCCATAATCAAGCCTGCTGACTGCAGACTCCCAACTGTATCTCCAGTCATGAACTCCCCTGGCACGGGCTGTCACCGTAACACCCAGCCGGGTACGAATCTCCACTTTCAGCTTGGCATAGTCTTGGCTGTCCTGCTCGCTCAGGTCAGCATAGGCCACCTGGGGCACTCCAATCAGATAGGGTGCGACCATCATGGCCCACTCAGATAGGGGCAGATTCTCCTTCTCTGCCAGTTCCTCAAACTTAGTAAGATATTCCTCCACATCATCACGAGGTGTCATCTTTTTCAGGGACTGTCTTACCGCCTTCTTTACAGCGGGCAAGGCAGGTGCCTTCACAACATTACTCTGGGACGAGGTGCTGAGAGCTGCAATCCGCTCCCTCAGCAATCGGTTAAACTCCTGCTGCTGCTGCCAGCTCTGCAGGTGTTTCTTAACAAGCTCCTCCATACTGCTGGACTTATCTGTCTCAACCACGGCAGTCTTATGTTGCACATTAACTTGCGCCATTTGTTCAAACAGCGCCTCCATGCTGTCATCCATGCTGTCAGACTTCTCTGTCTTAACAACGGCAGTCTTCACTCAAGACATACACACTCTACAGTCTTTTCCATAGAAAAATTCAGCTCTGCTGTGCAGACACTTTTTTTTTTTTTTTTTTCTTTTGCAAAGTCTATTAGGGCTCCTGTCTCTTTAAGACTGCTCCAAACAGACGTTTCTCTTGCTGACACACTTTTTTTTTTTTTCTCTGCTGCTATTTCAACAGACTTCACCTTTATTGCTGTCTCTAAGCCACTGTGCTGCATGCACACTCCAGCACTAACTGTACCGGCCCCTGCGCTGCCCCAGCATTCTCCGCTAATTGTAGCATTTCAGGGGATATAGCTCTGAGATCGCTGTCTGGGTAGACAGAATGGCCCGGAAACAGTTCATTCAGACAGCAGTTCTGGTGTAAACTGGCCGCAACCAGCTTTATTAAAGTCCACAGCAAACAGATAAAACAAAGCATAAACAGAAAACCTAGGCTTGTCTAGCCACTAATTACACATAAATCGATTGCCCTGTCTATCCGGGTCCCGGCTCTACCAGCCTGACCCAAAACAACACATATGATATATGTTACCAGTATGGAGTTTCACAGATACTCCTCCTGTGGTCTGAAGGCACCTTCAATGTCCAGACTTGAGAGAGATCCACTCCTATTCAGCCGCTATTCACACGGATTCGCACTGAGACTACTCCTGTGTCCGGGGTCCTTCCTGCACCCAGAATGAGATAGCTCACACTCTTAGAGACTGCTTCTTGTGCCGGGACACCTCCCTGTGTCCGGGCTAAGGCAGCTCCCACACTCTTGGAGACACCTTCTGTGCCTGGACCCCTTGTCCAGACTGAATGAGCTCCCTGACTGTGTTGCAACACACCTACTTCTGGTCTCCTAATTAACACCTGAGTGATTTCAGGCCTGAGCTGCAAGTGTGTGCTGAATGTGAGGTGTAGTGACCTTTCTCTACCACTAGGTTTACAAAGCCACACATTTCCCTTATAGCTAGGTGAAATGTACACCCCATTCAACACATATTCACTCACTGTCTCACAATATATATATATATGTATTGTATGTGTGTATATTTTGTGTTTACAACGAAAGAAAGGGTTTTTTTTGTTGCGATTTTTTGTTCCCATAGACTTACATTGGACTTCCGGTATCGGAATCGGATATCGACGATATTTAGTGATATCGGCGATACCATTTCGATACAATATTTTTAGATATCGAGCAGTATCGCTCAACACTAATAATAAAGTATGATGCCAACAAAAATGCTCCCAAACACAGTATAATACCCCCCACAGTGATTTCCTCCACACGTACAGTATGATGACTCTACTATCCACCCCTCCTTCAATGCCCCCAAAAAAGAATGGTGACACCATCACAGCATGATTCTCCAACTGTAATGCCCACACAGCCCTGCATACAGCACAATAGGCACAAAAAGTTCTCCATACAGTACAATGGTTCCACATAGTTCTCTATTCAGTATAATGGCTTCACATAGTACTCCATACAGTATAATGGCTCCATGTAGTCCTCAATATAGTGTAATGGGACCCTGAATTGCTTACCATACAGTATACAGTATAATAGGCGTCGCATAGTGCTCCATACAGTATAATGGCCACACATAGTGCTCTGTACTGTATAATGGCACCACATAGTGCTCCTTATAGTATAATAGTATAATGGCCTCACATAGTGCTCCATACAGTATTATGGGCAACACATAGTGCTCCATACTGTATAATGGCTTCACATAGTGCTCCATACTGTATAATGGCTCCACATGATGCCACATACTGTATAATGGCCCCACATAGCCTCCATACTCTATAATGGCCTCACATAGTCTCAAAAATGTATAATGGCCCCACATGATGCTCCATACTGCACAATGGCCCCACATGATGTTCCCTACAGTATAATGACACCACATGATGCTGATCTGGTCTCTTCATATATCACAGTCCTACCTGTGGGTACACGCGCCATCATCTGAGAAATAGCGCCACCACTCTCCTCAGCCCGTGTGCCATCCAACTTCTCAGCACATGTGCAGACTGATGGGAAGACCTGCATGTAGAGGAAAGTGCCATGGCGTCAATGATGAGGGAGATGGCCAGCAGGCTGAGGAGGGTGGTGTCTGTGATAGTGTTGAGGAGATGGCACACGTGCCCACAGGGAGGAGTCTGCGTGTCCCCTCTGGCATGCGTACCATAGGTTTGCCACAGCTGGTATAGGGTATATGTTCATTTTGCTGTGGTTTTGTCTGACCAATGTGAACATGTTCCTATTTTGCATGCATAAAAACTTATACTCCAGTTCATCAATTTTGGGGGGGTTTCGGAAAATGGCAACATAAGCCAAAAATTTTTTGCACAAATTTCCAAATTTTATTTCACCACTTAAATAAAACTATATATGTTTGGTGTCTGCGTAATCGTACTGACCTGGAGGATCATATTACCAGGTCAGTTTTACCATATAGAAAACATCTTAAATAAAAAAAAAACAATTATGGAATTGCTTTTTTTCTAATATCAATGCATTTGAATTTTTTTTCCCATTTTCCAGTGCATCACATGATAAAATGAATGATGTCATTTAAAATTTCTGCAGAAAACAAGCCCTTATACAGTTATGTGGAAGGAAAAAAAAAAAAAAGTTATGGCTTTTGGAGGAAGGGGAGGAAAAAGACAAAAAATGGAAAATTGCCCCCTTCATGAAGGGATTAAACAGCATTTAAAAAAAAAACTGAAAATGTACCTGGTCAGGAATGGAAGGTAATAGACTGGTCTTGAACTGGTTAAGCTGAGTGAGTATTTCATACACAACTTATAGGCATACATGGGTTGAGCTGATTTTTGGAAAAGTAATTCATATTTTTAATGGAGCATGGTAAACCTTAATAACTACAACCATTAAGGGAAACTGTAATTTGCCAGTATAGCATGAAAAATGAATGCAAAACGAATCGTACATTTGTTACATAGCACAGTTCCTATGTGTGACTTGCTCTGTATACCCATGCTGTACATTGTGCTAATAGTGAGCTGCATTCTTTCAGTGTAACTTAGACAAGGTGACATTTATAAACTTCAGTCTCGCTTTGTGGTAGCAGTTATTTGCTACAAACAAACCAAAGTAATATTTTACTTGGACTAATGACCCTTCTATTTCATGAGAAGCAGCTGTCAAATTTGAGAAATTAATCTGTCACGAAGCAAACACACGGCAGCCCACTCCTCTGTATATAGAATATTATAATACTGTTTGTTACAGTTGCCGGCAAAGTCATGTGAATAGATTAATAGGTTCCTGTCCTCAATATACCAAAGAAAACTGACAGCAACAGTTAGGCAATTTTACTTGCATAAAGGGAATGATTTACTAAAACATGCGACTTTCTACGGAACAAAACTGGTGCTTGGCAGGAAGAATAGGAGCTCCAGATGCTGATATGAGCTGAAATACACAAACGGTATCCATCAATTGTATGAATGATCTTCTGATAATTACTTCATTTCCAACATTAGAATTGTCAATCTTTTATTATAATAGCGTCATGTCCTGACGTTGGTATAGTCGAGTTGTTTACTCGTACGAAACCCAGGACTCTAGAACTGAGCCCCCTTTACCCTTATCAATATACCCCAGTTATCCATACCCCAATAACGAGTTACAGTAATTCTTTGGAATATGTATGGCCACAGCAGCCTTTATTTAAGTACAAACAACAATAGCAATAAATAACAATATATAACAATATATATATATATATATATATACATATATATATATATATACCAATAACACATCAGGGAGGAGTCCTTGAAGCTACAAAGATCATGGTGAATTGAACCAATATCCTGTGAACAACACCCCACCTCTTACTCCCAGCCGTTACCCCACAGGCTCGGGAGCACCACCATTGAGGTGTGCTGTTCACCCAACCACCTGGGGATCCGCCCACTCCGTGTGAACTCCCCTTCCACCATTCACCAGATCACCACCACATAACTTCAAACAGTGGAGACCCTAAACAGAGTCCCCACAAACCAATTTCCACCAACTTCAAGGACTCTCTCCCCACCCCCTTGAGCCGCCACAACGAGGGCCCATTGAAAACCTCAATGGCCCGAGACCCCCTAAGACCGCAAAGCCATGGCCCTTTCAATACCTTCCTGAATACCTAGTGCCCACATATCTGAACCAACAGCATTCAGATGAACCCCATCGGCCAACCAAAAATCCCCTTCCCCCTTCTCCAAATCCAAATGCCGCACCGACACATTACCATTCCGAGCCATGAATGAAGACACAGCCCTGTTAACCTTTATCCTGGCCTTATTGATTTTAACCAGGGACCTCATGTTCCTCCAACGTCTGTGTGGCACAATGTCAGACCAAACTAAAATGACCCCTGGATACAACACCCATAACCGCAAGCAATCCTGCTTGATGTCTCGCACTAACTCACGAAAAGGACGCACCGCAAGATCATTTCCCCCGACATGGAGTACCAAAACATCGGGAGCACGGTCCAAGCGGACGCACGCATGAATTTCGGGCAACACCCCTCTCCACTGCATTCCTCGAAAACCGAACCATCGCACTACCGCCATAGACCGGGGAAATCACAGTTGCCGACCATCAGTCCTGACGTCGGCTCTCAACGCTCCCCAGTGGACGAAGGAGTGACCAAAAATCCAAATCAGCAGAGGAAGGGAACCTGAAACGAGAAAACAATACTAAACATCCCAAAGGATCACCCTTAACCAACTCCAATCTTCCCACGCCGGCCCTCAGAACAACCAAATACCCCACCTCGAAAAATCAAGGCCTAATGTAACTCCTAAATCGATTAGACTTCCAACGCCCAATACGTTGTATTGATGCCGCGCCCAAACCCCTACCTGCCGCCTCAGTCGCCGCCCCAATCCGAAATGAATGCGTCCCAAAACGAGAATCATCGAGACCTAATGCTCGAATTGACTTTTTGAAAATGGCGTTGAACTGATACCTGGACAGGCTACCGCCATCGGCATGGCACAACAATGAGCCCCCCAACCCGGGCCCAACTCCCAAAAGCGCTGCAAACATAACACTGGACACATCGGGTACCCTTATACACTACCCAACACTACCCGACGGCCCCTCCCCTCTTGATCCGTCTTGGATTTACGCAGCCAAAACTCAACACCACCCGCCGTCAATAATACATCCTTAGCCAACAAACCCCCCGCCGCCTGTCTATTACCCGAAACCAGCTCACCTACCCGCAAAGCCCCAAAGAATGCCAACGAAAAAGCCAGACGGAATAACAGAACTTCAAAACGAGAAGAACACGTCGTGTCCAAAATAAAACCCAATCGCTCTAGCAAAGCGAAGGATACCGGGCGCCTCGTATCACCCAACCCCTTATTTCAACGAAAACCCTTTGCCGCCTGCTGCACCAAAAAGGTCTTCGACACATCACTAATCCCCCGCAAACGAAAACCAAAAGATAGTGCTGCTAAAACCCGCGACTAGTGTTGAGCATTCCGATACCGCAAGTATCGGGTATCGGCCGATATTCGCTGTATCGGAATTCCGATACTTAGTTCCGATATTTTTCCAATATCGTATACCGGAATCAGAAGTTCCCATAATTCTTTGAGAGGCAATGTGATTTTAGTCAGCCAATGAGGAATCTTATGAAGTGTGGGCACATCCTGTAATGCTGCGGTCATCTTAACTAATGGCATGGCTGTGATTGGCTGCTGAAATGATGTCAGAATGCACTATAAAAGGCGCCGCCGCCATTTTAGCGTCACTGTGCTGTGAACTCAGGGACAGAACGCTGCTGTGCTGACTCTGAGGGACAGTTAGAGATTGCAATTTAGTGTACTGTGCTGTAGGCAGGCTAGCACCAACTGCTGTGTAAAGCTTCCTTTTGCCTTGCAGTGTTGTTTTAACAGCTCTGTGCAAGGTGTGTGTGAGAGTGCAGGTGACGCTGCAGTTTGCTCTGCATCCACCGCTGTTTGTAGGCATCTGCACGTGTCACTCACTGACTCTTTTTTTTATTTTATTTTGTGGAATTGGTGCAGCTCCATTATATTTGAAAAAAATCTAATCTATTAGTGTGACGCGCTTCCATCCGTATACAATACATTGGTTGCAAACACTATAGAAGTACAGAAAGGAGCCTTTCACAGATAGTGAACAGTTGTGTTTCAGTGTTCACTGCAGTCTGTGAGGTTTTGATTTTTTGAGTGCAGATCACGCTCCAGTTAGTTCTTCAACCACTGCTGGTTGTAGTCTGCTGAGCGTGTGTCACTGCCTCATCCTTCACATTTTTCTCTAATTGGTGCTGCTCCATTATATTTGAAAAAAATCTAATCTATTAGTGTGACGCGCTTCCATCCGTATACAATACATTGGTTGCAAACACTATAGAAGTACACAAAGGGGCCTTTCACAGCTACTGAACAGTTGTCTGCAGTGTTCACTGTAGTCTGTGAGCTTTTCATTTTTTGAGTGCAGATTACGCTCCAGTTAGTTCTTCAACCACTGCTGGTTGTAGTCTGCTGAGCGTGTGTCACTGCCTCATCCTTCACATTTTTCTCTAATTGGTGCTGCTCCATTATATTTGAAAAAAATCTAATCTATTAGTGTGACGCGCTTCCATCCGTATACAATACATTGGTTGCAAACACTATAGAAGTACACAAAGGGGCCTTTCACAGCTACTAAACAGTTGTCTGCAGTGTTCACTGTAGTCTGTGAGCTTTTCATTTTTTGAGTGCAGATTACGCTCCAGTTAGTTCTTCAACCACTGCTGGTTGTAGTTTGCTGAGCGTGTGTCACTGCCTCATCCTTCACATTTTTCTCTAATTGGTGCTGCTCCATTATATTTGAAAAAAATCGAATCTATTAGTGTGACGCGCTTCCATCCGTATACAATACATTGGTTGCAAACACTATAGAAGTACAGAAAGGAGCCTTTCACAGATAGTGAACAGTTGTGTTTCAGTGTTCACTGCAGTCTGTGAGGTTTTGATTTTTTGAGTGCAGATCACGCTCCAGTTAGTTCTTCAACCACTGCTGATTGTAGTCTGCTGAGCGTGTGTCACTGCATCATCCTTCACATTTTTCTCTAATTGGTGCTGCTCCATTATATTTGAAAAAAATCTAATCTATTAGTGTGACACGCTTCCATCCGTATACAATACATTGGTTGCAAACACTATAGAAGTACACAAAGGGGCCTTTCACAGCTACTGAACAGTTGTCTGCAGTGTTCACTGTAGTCTGTGAGCTTTTCATTTTTTGAGTGCAGATTACGCTCCAGTTAGTTCTTCAACCACTGCTGGTTGTAGTCTGCTGAGCGTGTGTCATTGCCTCATCCTTCACATTTTTCTCTAATTGGTGCTGCTCCATTATATTTGAAAAAAATCTAATCTATTAGTGTGACGCGCTTCCATCCGTATACAATACATTGGTTGCAAACACTATAGAAGTACACAAAGGGGCCTTTCACAGCTACTGAACAGTTGTCTGCAGTGTTCACTGCAGTCTCTGAGGAATAACCACACTTAGGCCTTATAACTTTTCTGACTTTCTTTATCAATCTACCAAGATGAAGAAGGCAGGGAGTAAGGCACGTGGTCGTGGCCGTGGAGTTTCAGCAGGGAGAGGACGTGGGGATTCTGTGGCTGCTGCCGCACCCAGTGACACAGCATCCACCAGTTTTCCCCGTGAGCGTTCCTTTATGCGCACTTTTGTAGGAGCTCAGCGTACCCCCCTGCTGCGGGAAGAACAAATTGAAGCCGTTGTTGGTTGGATGGCAGCCAATGCATCGACTTCAATTGCTTCCACCTCCTCTCAGGACCACAGCACTGTTGAACAACCATCTGTCTCTTCACCGCCTGCCAAATTGCCCAGGCAGTCAGAGAGTTCTGAACTGGAGCCAGCTGAGTCTCTGCTTCTGTTCTCAGAATCTGTTGGCTTGCAAACAGGGGCCCAGCCAAGCAGCATTCTGGAATGTGAAGAAGAGGCAGTATGCAGTGATGCGCAACAGCTGTGTCTCTCTGAATGTGAAGAGGCGGGTGAGCCAGTGCTGATGGTCAGCACACCGCAGAACGCATCTGATGATGATGAGACTCAGGTGCCATTTTCTGTTGAGCATGGTGCTGGCCAGACCACCCAACAGCAGTAGGTGTTGGAAGAGGGTAGTGGAGATGATGAGGTCCAAGACCCAACATGGCGTGAGGAACAGGAAGGTGGTGGTAGCAGCTCTGAGGAAGAGATTGCCCCAACGGTCCAAACAGTAGGGAGAGGTAGGCTGCAGACTCGGTTGCCTGTAGCCTCCAGTTTGGCACCCGTTCGTAGCAGTTCTCTTCCAACAGCCAAAACGGGCGCTCCCAGGACTTGCACTGCATGGTCCTTTTTTGACACACTTGCAGATGATATTTGCTATGTCAAATGCAAGCTGTGTAATCAAAAAGTAAAAAGAGGTAAAAGTGTCAGTAACCTTAATACCACAAATATGTGGAAACATGTGCGGTCAAAGCACGTGGTTGAGTTACAAAGACACACTGGAGATGT
The DNA here is from genome assembly GCA_033576555.1 of Oophaga sylvatica. Lineage (NCBI taxonomy): Eukaryota > Metazoa > Chordata > Amphibia > Anura > Dendrobatidae > Oophaga > Oophaga sylvatica. The sequence goes on along the minus strand of JARQOD010003105.1, from coordinate 15,889 downwards.
AGGCCAACCTACAGCAGCACCTACATCTTCAGCTCGTGTTGGAGCCTCTTCCTCCAGCTCACACACAGCTGGTTCGGCTTCCTCACAGGATCGCCATGGAAGAACCTCTGTCACTGTTGTCCAGAGACCCAGTGTTATTCCACCCACAGCTGCAAGTTCCCTGTCATCCTCACACTCCCAGGCCACAAAACAGCCATCGGTAGCACAGGCATGGGATAAAAGACGGCCATACTCGGCAAACCATCCACGAGCACAGGCTCTGAATGCTGGCATTGCAAAACTCCTGTCCCTTGAAATGCTGTCATTCAGGCTGGTGGAGACTGACAGTTTCCGTAACTTAATGGCATTGGCAGTCCCACAATACAATGTGCCCAGCCGATTTTATTTCAGCAGGCAAGCCATCCCTGGTCTGCAAAAGCATGTTGAGGGAAAAATTAAACATGCGCTACTAAACGCCGTCAGTAGCAAGGTCCACCTGACCACCGATGCGTGGACCAGTACCCATGGCCAGGGACGATACCTTTCCCTCACTGCCCATTGGGTCAATGTTGTGGAGCCGGGTACAGATCTTGCGAGTGGTGCTGTACGTGTTCTGCCAACTCCAAGGATTGCAGGAATCAAGTCTGTCCACATTGACTCCTCCTCCTACTCCAGTTCCTCAGAATAATCGCTGCAGGAGTCGTCACGGTCTACCTCCACATGGACCCGTGAACGCTTACCTGATGCGACCGATATGAGCACAGCCGTGGCCAAACGTCAACAGGCCGTCCTGAAATTAATTGCCATGGGGAATCGAAGCCACACAGCGCAGGAGCTCTGGAATGCCATCAAGCAGGAGAGCGACGTGTGGTTTTTGCCAGCGAATCTCCAGCCAGGCTTGGTAGTGTGTGACAATGGCCGAAATCTGGTGGCAGCTCTGGGCCTTGGCAACCTCACTCACATACCATGTCTGGCACATGTGCTCAACTTGGTCGTGCAGAGTTTTTTGAGGGACTATCCGGATCTTGATGCACTGCTGCACAAGGTCCGCCTAGAGTGCGCTCACTTGCGACGTTCCAGCATCGCCAGATCGCGCATTGCAGCTCTGCAACGCAGATTTTGCCTTCCTGAACATCGCATCATATGTGACGTACCCACCAGGTGGAATTCCACGTTACATATGTTGGAGCGGTTGTGTGAGCAGCAGCCAGCAGTAATGGAGTATCAGCTGCATCAGGCGCAATCAACTCGCAATTTGCGCCGTTCACACTTCACCACTACTGAGTGGGCCTCTATGAAGGACATCTGCCACGTTTTGCGTGCGTTTGATGAGTCAACGCGGATGGCGAGTGCAGATGATGCACTAGTCAGCCTGACTGTCCCCCTTATCTGCCTGCTTCAAAAAACACTGCAAGCACTAAGGGATGAGGTTTTGGAAGAGGTGGAGGATGAGGAGTCACAAATTCCATCACCTTATGGACAGTTAGCGCAACGTGGTTCCTCACAAAGGGCTGGGCAGGGCTCACTTTGTGAGGAGGATGAGGAGGAGTCAATGGAGGAGGAAGACATCGCTCCAGAGGGAGATACACAACGCTCTAGTCAGTATGTAGAGCGAGGGTGGGGTGATGCAGAGCAGGCAGAGATTACGCCTCTTGCAGGGGACAGCGTTTCTTGGCCAGTTGGGAGTCTGCAGCACATGGTTGATTTCATGCTGCAGTGCCTGAGAAACGACCGCCGCATCGCCCACATTCTCACCACGTCTGATTATTGGGTGTACACCCTCCTAGACCCTCGCTACCGGGACAACTTACAAAGCCTCATCACACCGTTGAACCGGGAGCGTAAAATGCGGGAGTACCAAGACACACTGGTGCAATCCATAATGTTCTCCATTCCAGCCGAGAGCACTGCTGCTGCTGGTACTGCTTTACAAAGCAGCTCTGTGCGTCGAGGCAGTGGAGACAGCTCTGCAACAAGAGGGAGCACAAGCAGCGCCTCTTCAAAAGGCAAGACCAGTATGTTCCAAATGTGGCGAAGTTTTGTGGCAGCGCCACAAATGTCTACACCATCCGAGACGGCTCCAGTCAGCAGGAGGCAACGTTTCCGTAAGATGGTGACAGACTACATGTCTTTCCCTCTCAGTGTACTCCCAGATGGCTCTTCCCCATTCAAGTTTTGGGTCTCTAAGCTGGATACATGGCCAGAGCTTAGCCAGTATGCATTGGAGGTGCTGGCTTGCCCTGCTGCCAGTGTATTATCGGAGCGCGTCTTTAGTGCTGCAGGTGGTGTACTAACAGACCGTCGCATGCGACTATCCTCCGATAATGTAGACCGGCTTACTTTTCTGAAAATGAACAAGGCATGGATCTCGCCAGAATTTGTCTGTCCGTTTTCAGATTAAATAACTGGTTCGCAACGTTATCCATGTCTCCTGTTATGTTCATCTTTCTACCACCTGAACTCTACTCCCTGGGCTACAACACTGCCAGTTGCTGCTCAGAAGTGTCGTGTCCACAGACCAATACACAAGCTATAGTGTTAGTGGGGTTCAGTAACGCCAGCTGTTCCCCTGCTGTGTGTCCAGCAAGAAGTCTCCTGTTCCCTACACATGCACAGAAAAACCCATGTCGAACATGCTCCAAATAGGGAAGAGCCGTCACCCTGATTGTTATGCTTAAAACATGAAATTGTGAAGTTTTCCAGGCCTAGAATGATAAATTTTTATGACAAATATGGACAAATAATAATTTGTCATCACAGCGCATATCTGCACATGTCTATTAGAAATGGTAACAAAAACTAAAACATAGTGTTCACTTTTTGAAATTAATGCATAAAAGTACATTTCATACTTATCAATTAATGCTTTTTAAGGAACTTTATCTGTACCTGTAAGATAATGCAGTCAATGAATGTACGAATCATAAAATCCTCATCATCATCATCACGAGTTTTATTTATGACAGACATTATAAAATACACATACTGATGCCAACTGTAACTTCACACACCATATATGAAATGGCCAGCATGTAAACCTGGTAATAATGTGCAATAATAAATTATTACATCTAGAAAGTGCATCATGCATACTGACAATAGGTAGTTATACCTGCAAGTGCTGTTGAAACAACCACAACAGATATAAATTAATAATGGTATATAGGTATCACAGTGCATAGTTACTCATGGACAATGTCGATGTAATACTGTACCTCAATAAAGTCAGCGTCAACCATTATGCTTGTTAGTCTTGTAGATTGTTAAAGAGGGAATGTTCTTTTTTTGTTGGTCATAGGTGGAGTATTAGACAGTAAATGATTACTGCTGTCGTATTTTTGGCGTCCCTAGGGCGCAATAATGCTGCGTAACGTCACATTTTATAGAGTCATCTAATTGACACACGCTACCCTACCCTACGCGTGACAGTAGGAAGGTAGTGTTGACGGATAAAGCCTTGCGCAACCAGACATGCTTTTACCCTCTTCAACACTGTCCAAGCAAAAAATGCATGATTGCAGCCGCAGACTTTATTGACGTACAGTATAACATCGCCATTACCCATCAGAGGCTGTCCACTGTCTGATACAGACATAGAATATACCTTTGCTATCCGTAGCCTTTGTTTCACCTACACTTGCAGGCACACACTTAAATTGTGACAATGCATTATGTTTTTTTAAATGGTTATTTTTTATCGTACATTATTGTGTCATCACATTGATGAGTCCATGCTGGACATGTCATACATGCTGTACAAAGTAACGATTTTATTAACTTAAATAATTGAAATGTCTGTGACTGTCACATCTAAATTGCAATGATGATGATGATGAGTGACTATTACAAAATCCATTGTCTTGACTATGTTATGGTTTAACATAGCGTTCCTTAAGCATTATTCATAAATACAAAAATGGACTTTATTCTTAAATTTACAACACTATATTTTGTAACCAATTTTTTGGGTGGTGTGTTGTTCCATTTCTTGTTGGCATGTGCATATATGCGTTTATATTTGCAGTGTCTTTATTTTTATTCTTGAAGTTAGGAAACATGTGTATCTTCGTACCGTGTTAGCCAGTAGATAGAAAAATATTTAGACTTGAGAGTCCGCAGTGGTTGTTACCTTTTAATGGATAACTGAAAAGATGGTAACAAATTGCAAGCTTTCGAGGCTACTCACGTCTCTTCATCAGGCAAAGACTAAAACAAAAAATGAAGCATCACATATTTCTATACACAACAGGACACAGGAATAGTGAAATAGGTAAGACAAGTAAGTGACGTGTAGCAGAACTCTCATTATCACAGAGGGATGAACATAAATATTATAACAGTTCCTAGATAAGGATAGAAAGTTTTATTGCCCTCTGATTGGGTCTGGTTTTGTGTTTTCATGCCCCTGGAAGGGCAGAGACGCAGATTCCTTAATTGATATAGAATGACATAAATCCGTGTGATCTATTCATTCCATCACTAACAGTGTCAAAGGTCATGATGAGCTTATATTCTGAAACCTTTGTATCTTTCTCATATTTTAAGTTATATTTTAATACCAGTAATTCCATATCCATCATGCTATGACCGGGCATACAAAAGTGTTTTGCCACAGGTAAATCCATTATTTTTTCTCTTATTGTGTGGCGCTGATAATTCATCCTTGTTCTCATTTTTTGGCCGGTCTCCCCTCACTTGTCCCTCCCTCACTTGTCTTACCTATTCCTGTGTCCTGTTGTGTGTAGAAATATGTGATTCTTCATTTTTTGTTTTAGTCTTAGCCTGATGAAGAGACCTGAGTAGTCTCGAAAGCTTGGAATTTGTTACCATATTTTCAGTTAGCCATTAAACGGTATCAACCACAGAGGACTCTCAAGTATAAATATTTTTCTATTCTTGGAATTGAAATTCATCATTTTATTGTCCTAGTAAAACTTCATTTATTCTTGTTTGAAGTACATACATTTGCAATGGCCACGTAACAAGGCAATAACTCAATATTTAATGCCTACACCCTCCTTGACCCTGGGCTTCAACACCGCCAGTTGCTGCTCAGAAGTGTTAGATGCACAGATGAAAACAATCGCTGATGTGTTTGTGGGGTTCAGTAACGCCTGCTGTTCCCCTGCTGTGTGTCTGGCAAAAATTACTGCTGCTAACTACAACTTCAACTTCAAACATCTCATACTAGGCCTCTGCCTACACCCTCCTTGACCCTGGGCTTCAACACCGCCAGTTGCTGCTCAGAAGTGTTAGATGCACAGATGAAAACAATCGCTGATGTGTTTGTGGGGTTCAGTAACGCCTGCTGTTCCCTGCTGTGTGTCTGGCAAAAATTACTGCTGCTAACTACAACTTCAACTTCAAACATCTCATAATAGGCCTCTGCCTACACCCTCCTTGACCCTGGGCTTCAACACCGCCAGTTGCTGCTCAGAAGTGTTAGATGCACAGATGAAAACAATCGCTGATGTGTTTGTGGGGTTCAGTAACGCCTGCTGTTCCACTGCTGTGTGTCTGGCAAAAATTACTGCTGCTAACTACAACTTCAACTTCAAACATCTCATACTAGGCCTCTGCCTACACCCTCCTTGACCCTGGGCTTCAACACCGCCAGTTGCTGCTCAGAAGTGTTAGATGCACAGATGAAAACAATCGCTGATGTGTTTGTGGGGTTCAGTAACGCCTGCTGTTCCCCTGCTGTGTGTCTGGCAAAAATTACTGCTGCTAACTACAACTTCAACTTCAAACATCTCATACTAGGCCTCTGCCTACACCCTCCTTGACCCTGGGCTTCAACACCGCCAGTTGCTGCTCAGAAGTGTTAGATGCACAGATGAAAACAATCGCTGATGTGTTTGTGGGGTTCAGTAACGCCTGCTGTTCCCCTGCTGTGTGTCCGGCAAAAATTACTGCTAGCTACCTAATCATGGTGAAAAAAACATGACATGTCAAAGTGTCTAGTGCTACACATAGATATGAGGCTACACCCTGATTTCTAAGCTGTAAACATTTGAAACGTCAACTTTAAAACCATAAAATGATTAGTCTTTGTCACAAATCTGTTACAAAATAATTGTGACATATTATTACAGATATGCACATGTCGAAAACAAATGCAAACACAAAAGCCTACTTATGCTATAGGATACTGATGGTCAACCTTGTCACTCCATAGCTTAGACAAATCAAACTCACATCATGACTCAAATTCTGCAATGTTGGAAGTGCATAATGTGGGTTGAACTTTGACAACTGCTGCAGTGCGAAGGTTATACTTCAGTGTTCTTGCCTTTTAAATAAAAGCATACAAGTAAATATAATAATCCAATGTTGATTAAGGGACGTGATGTACACCTGTAATATTGTGCAAACAATGCATGTAGGAATAGTCCTCTTCAACATTACTTATATTTGTGTCATTTTAAAAAATACATATTTAATTAGAAAGTTAACAGCCCATATCATAAAGGTCCTTCATGTAAACATGATAATCGCTAACAAAAATCATGCATTACCTTGGTAAAGTCAATAGTGCATAGTCACAATAGCAAAATATATACCTGTAAGTGGTGCTGAAAGAACGACAACTGATAGAATAGGTGAATGATATCTATTTATCAGACTGAATAGCGACACCTGTACAATGTCGATATAATACTGTACCTTAACAAAACAGCTGTGTCACACCTCACACTCGTTTTTCTTGTAGCTTGTTATGTAATAGGGCACATGCGTGTATGTTTCATCATAGGTGCATGTTTACTGAGTAAAGCAGTCATGACAACGCCTTTGTGTTGTCGGTACGCTTGCGATGATGAACGATGCGCACCGTGAATGTTAGTCTGCGTCATAAGACGTACAGACGCTCCAATACCCAACGCGTCACAGCAAGAAGCCAGTCTGTGCGTCCAAACAAAGGAGCAACCATACATGCACGTAACCTTTTATAAAGCTATATAAAAAAAAGGATGTAGTAGTAACGCACACTTTATTGAGGTACAGTATTACATCGCCATTCACCATCTGTGGCTATGCAGTCTCATCTATATATACCTTATCTATCCGTTGTCATGCTTGCAAGTCCACAGTCAGGCATAAATATCTGTTTTCACTCTGCACTATGCACTTTTTAAATTTTTTGTTTGTTAATATAAATGATTGGCACATATTATCAGTATTACATGATGGAAATTTTAGATATTTTTAAAAAATTTTTAGTGATATTATTCACCAAATGTAAAGTTTTATGAATGTCAAAGATAACTTGTAATGCTGATTATGTTTTTAAGTCAGCCATTCATTGTCTACACAATAAAAATGGTGTACATACTGTTACTTAGCCATCATTAATGGATTCTGATATGTACTTGTATGCTTTTATTTTAAACCGTATAGCAGATTATTTAACCTATTTTAATTGTGGTTTGCATTGCTTTTCAACATGTTAATGTATGCGTTTATGTTTGTAAATTATTAATTTACATATATATTTTTAAGTAAAATCATCATCTTATGGTACTAAAGGTTATATTTCTCTTGTTTGGAGTATAGACATTTTTAATTGACACGTAACAAGGAAAATACTTGATATAGTATTTAAACATCCTCCTTGACCCTGGGCTACAACACCGCCAGTTGTTGCTCGGAAGTGCTGTTAGCACAGTCAACACTTGCTCCTGTGTTACTGGGGTTCAGTAATGTCAGCTGTTCCCCTGCTGTGTGAACGGCAAAAAGTCCTGCTGCCTCCACCATGTTCTCTTCTCATCCCTGGGCTACAACACCGCCAGTTGTTGCTCGGAAGTGCTGTTAGCACAGTCAACACTTGCTCCTGTGTTAATTGGGTTCAGTAATGTCAGCTGTTCCCCTGCTGTGTGAACGTCAAAAAGTCCTGCTGCCTCCACCATGTTCTCTTCTCATCCCTGGGCTACAACACCGCCAGTTGTTGCTCGGAAGTGCTGTTAGCACAGTCAACACTTGCTCCTGTGTTACTGGGGTTCAGTAATGTCAGCTGTTCCCCTGCTGTGTGAACGGCAAAAAGTCCTGCTGCCTCCACCATGTTCTCTTCTCACCCTGGGCTACAACACCACCAGTTGTTGCTCGGAAGTGCTGTTAGCACAGTCAACACTTGCTCCTGTGTTACTGGGGTTCAGTAATGTCAGCTGTTCCCCTGCTGTGTGAACGGCAAAAAGTCCTGCTGCCTCCACCATGTTCTCTTCTCATCCCTGGGCTACAACACCGCCAGTTGTTGCTCGGAAGTGCTGTTAGCACAGTCAACACTTGCTCCTGTGTTACTGGGGTTCAGTAATGTCAGCTGTTCCCCTGCTGTGTGAACGGCAAAAAGTCCTGCTGCCTCCACCATGTTCTCTTCTCATCCCTGGGCTACAACACCGCCAGTTGTTGCTCGGAAGTGCTGTTAGCACAGTCAACACTTGCTCCTGTGTTACTGGGGTTCAGTAATGTCAGCTGTTCCCCTGCTGTGTGAACGGCATAAAGTCCTGCTGCCTCCACCATGTTCTCTTCTCATCCCTGGGCTACAACACCGCCAGTTGTTGCTCGGAAGTGCTGTTAGCACAGTCAACACTTGCTCCTGTGTTACTGGGGTTCAGTAATGTCAGCTGTTCCCCTGCTGTGTGAACGGCAAAAAGTCCTGCTGCCTCCACCATGTTCTCTTCTCACCCCTGGGCTACAACACCGCCAGTTGTTGCTCGGAAGTGCTGTTAGCACAGTCAACACTTGCTCCTGTGTTACTGGGGTTCAGTAATGTCAGCTGTTCCCCTGCTGTGTGAACGGCAAAAAGTCCTGCTGCCTCCACCATGTTCTCTTCTCATCCCTGGGCTACAACACCGCCAGTTGTTGCTTGGAAGTGCTGTTAGCACAGTGAACACTTGCTCCTGTGTTACTGGGGTTCAGTAATGTCAGCTGTTCCCCTGCTGTGTGAACGGCAAAAAGTCCTGCTGCCTCCACCATGTTCTCTTCTCATCCCTGGGCTACAACACCGCCAGTTGTTGCTCGGAAGTGCTGTTAGCACAGTCAACACTTGCTCCTGTGTTACTGGGGTTCAGTAATGTCAGCTGTTCCCCTGCTGTATGAACGGCAAAAAGTCCTGCTGCCTCCACCATGTTCTCTTCTCATCCCTGGGCTACACCACCAGTTGTTGCTCGGAAGTGCTGTTAGCACAGTGAACACTTGCTCCTGTGTTACTGGGGTTCAGTAATGTCAGCTGTTCCCCTGCTGTGTGAACGGCAAAAAGTCCTGCTGCCTCCACCATGTTCTCTTCTCATCCCTGGGCTACAACACCGCCAGTTGTTGCTCGGAAGTGCTGTTAGCACAGTCAACACTTGCTCCTGTGTTACTGGGGTTCAGTAATGTCAGCTGTTCCCCTGCTGTGTGAACGGCAAAAAGTCCTGCTGCCTCCACCATGTTCTCTTCTCATCCCTGGGCTACAACACCGCCAGTTGTTGCTCGGAAGTGCTGTTAGCACAGTCAACACTTGCTCCTGTGTTACTGGGGTTCAGTAATGTCAGCTGTTCCCCTGCTGTGTGAACGGCAAAAAGTCCTGCTGCCTCCACCATGTTCTCTTCTCATCCCTGGGCTACAACACCGCCAGTTGTTGCTCGGAAGTGCTGTTAGCACAGTGAACACTTGCTCCTGTGTTACTGGGGTTCAGTAATGTCAGCTGTTCCCCTGCTGTGTGAACGGCAAAAGTCCTGCTGCCTCCACCATGTTCTCTTCTCATCCCTGGGCTACAACACCGCCAGTTGTTGCTCGGAAGTGCTGTTAGCACAGTCAACACTTGCTCCTGTGTTACTGGGGTTCAGTAATGTCAGCTGTTCCCCTGCTGTGTGAACGGCAAAAAGTCCTGCTGCCTCCACCATGTTCTCTTCTCATCCCTGGGCTTCAACACCGCCAGTTGTTGCTCGGAAGTGTCATTGGCACGGGTACTCACTCCTGCCCAGACTGGTTACAGCACGCCATCTGTTTCCTGTCAGTGTAAACGTCACTTAGCCTCCAATAAGTTGTCCTGTCGTGTTGCGGTCGGGTTAGCCGACTCTATGGTGCTTGGAGTTTAGGTGCTTCCTATGTGTGCTGCGGGATATGCAAATAAAGGCTGTTTCCGTTGTGACAATAGGACAATCACCCACTGTAGTACTGTGGGATTCGGTAACTGCGGCCGGCTCGCGGCCTGTCAACTTAAATTTCCATGGGTACCTTCTGCTACCCGTCCGGGTTCCAGTACCGTCAGCTGGTTCTCCGCAGTGCCTTTGGCCTAGGTGCCTCCATCTCGGTATCCGAGTTCCAGCAACGTCTGCTGGTCCTTGGTAGTGCTTTGGAGCACAGGTACCTCCTGCTTAGTAACCATGTCCCAGTAACGTCAGCTGGTCCTCGGTTGTGCCATTGGCTCTTTTCCTTCTGCTGCCCCTCCGGGTTCCAGCACAGTCAGCTGGTCCTCGTTACTTGCATTGACTCTTGTACCTTCTGCTACATTTACAAATTGAAGATTTTTTCAATGCTTTTTTGGGTAATCACTCTGGATCTCCAACAATTAAGACGACGACCCTGATGACCACCCCGAAGAAGATGACGACCACAAGGACGACGAGCATCAAGCCAACCAGCCTAAACACCATCACAAAGAAGAAATAAAAGATTACCAAACAGGACTAAGAAGGTTAAGACAAACTACAAGATACAGAACAAGAGACTTAAGAACAATAAGCAGAAGATCAAAAAGCAGAAGAACATGAAGTATAAGACCAAAATGAAGAGCAAAATATATGCTCTAAATTCTAAGCAGAAGAAGACTAAGCAGTGTATGGGGGTGAGTCCGTTCCTCCTCGTGGTGCCCCTGGAAAATGCCTGCTGCTGCAGGCTAAACTGAACACGGACAAATACTGTTGTAATTTAAATCTTTTGTGACAGCAAGAACGGAAGGATGAAAAATTCATACTTTGACAGATTACAAGTACAGGATTCTCTGTCACAAATAAGAATATGATGAAGAAGATGAAGTACAATATGAATAAGAATAATAGTTTAATAAGAAGAATATGAGTAATGTTAACAAAAAGGTGAATAGCAAGAATTTTAAGAAGAAGATAAAGAAGGTGAAGATGAAGAATAATTTGATGAAAAAGATGATGCTGCTGAAGATTATGAAGGAGAAAGTGTGTCAAAAGTTAAAAAGGTGAAGAGCATGGAAGTTGTGAAATATACATATTTGCCAAAATAGAAAAAACGTTAACAACATTGTCAATTTCTTCGTCAATCCGAACATCTTCAAAAAAAAAAAATTTTATGCTATTCCATTTGATTGGGTTAAACATCTATGCCTTTAATGTCTCCTCAACCTCCCCCAATACATTGTACATTACTCTTTGTTGTTTTCCTTCATGTACAATTAACCAACAAGGCAAGAATGGGTTTTTTTTAATTCCGATATTTTGTTCCCATAGACTTACATTGGATTTCCGGTATCGGTATCGGGTATCGCCGATATTTTTTGGGTATCGGCGATACCATTCCGATTCCGATACTTTTGGATATCGGAAAGTATCACTCAACTCTACCCGCAACACTTTGGCACAAGACCATCCTTCCCTCGCCCCTTGCCCCAACCAAGCCAACAAGGCCCTTTGTAAATCCACCCCATCCCCCAGAACTGGAATTGTCATTAAAAACTCTTTTCCCAGTTACACCACACTGCCCGATAAACCGCCCAAGTTTTCGGAGCCAACGATGCCCTAATCAGAGACTCTGTAGACCGTAAACCACCTTCCACAACTCCTCCGGGCAGGCTAGACCCTCGCACTCCGCTTCCGGGGCCAATGAGCGAAAACGATCCCACTGTGAACGAGAAAGAGAATCAGCTATGTCATTCTTCACACCCGGCACGTGCGTCGCCGTCATGTGTGCATTCAATTCCAAACATAACAAGACCAAACGTTGCAAAACTCGCACGACAGGAGGAGAGGACGCAGTAAGCCCATTAATCGCGCAAACAACTCCCATGTTGTCACAATTAAAACGCACCCTGCGATCACGAAACTCACTTCCCCATAAATGCACCGCCACCAGAATTGGAAAAATTTCCAATAATGTTATGTTCCGAACTAAGCCCTCAGCCACCCACTCTGCAGGCCAACAAGACGCACACCATTGCCCCTGAAATAGGCTCCAAAACCAACCCCACCGGCCGCGTCCGTAAACAACTTCAACACATCACTCCCAACGACCTCGGCCATGACCAAAGAGCGCCCGTTATATCCTTCTAGGAAGGAATCCCAAACTGCCAAATCCGCCTTAAGTTCCCCAGACAACCGTATGAAGTGATGAGGGGCTTTAATCCCTGCCGTAGCGCTAGCCAGCCTACGTGAAAAAACTCGCCCCATCGGCATCACTCGACATGCGAAATTCAACTTCCCTAGCAACGACTGCAAATCACGCAACGACAACTTCTTCACCCGGCGCGCTCTACCTACTTCAGCCCGTAAAGCCAACAACTTTTTTCTCGGGCAATCTGAACTCCCATGCCACCGTGTCGATGACTATTCCCAGAAAACACAAACAAGAAGATGGGCCCTCAGTTTTGCCTGGCGCCAAAGGAACCCCAAAATGCTCCGCCACCCACTCAACAGTTTTCAAGATCCCATGGCAGCATGAAGAATTTGCTGGGCCCACACACAAGAAATCATCCAAGTAATGAATAACTGATTCACAACTGGACACCTCTCGCACCACCCACTCCAAAAAGGAACTAAAAGCCTCAAAATAAGCACATGATAAAGAACAGCCCATCGGCAAACATCTGTCAACAAAGAACTCCCCCTCCCAAAAACAACCCAACAGCTTCAAACTATCAGGATGAACCGGCAAAAGTCGAAAAGCAGATTCAATGTCAGTCTTAGCCATAAGGGCCCCTCGACCGCACTTCCTCACCCACCGCGCAGCCTCGTCAAAAGAGGAATAAATGACCGAACAAATCTCCGGATCAATGCCATCGTTCACCGACCTCCCCCGTGGGTAAGAAAAATGCTGAATAAGCCGAAACTTGTTAGGCTCCTTCTTGGGAACAATGCCCAACGGGGAAACCACTAAGTCCTGAAAAGGTGGCGACGAGAAAGGGCCCGCCATACGACCCAACAAAACCTCTTTTGCCAATTTCTCACTGACCACCTCCTTATGCAATAAAGCCGAATGCAAATTCTTAAGTACCCGCGGGATAACAAACGGAGGATGTGGGATAACAAAACCATCCTTAAAACCATTAAACAGTAACTTCGCCTTTTCCCTGTCACCGTATCTATTTAGATAAGGGACCATCCTTTCCAGACTCACCGGAGTCTCTCCCTTGGGAATTACCACCCCCAGGCTTCTGCTTCCCTTTTTTAAAACACTTAGACGCTCCATGGGAGGCGCCATTGCAATTGGAGCAGACATGCTTAAATTTACACCCCGCCCCAAACTTACACTGGCCGTCATTAAACTGCCAGCACACCCCAAATTTGTTCCCACCTCCTTGGCCTTGACCACTTCCTCCCGCTGCCCCAGCGGTATTTCCACTCTGGCCGGCGCCCCCAGTTCCCCCGAGAAAGGAATACCCAAACTTATTCTGTGCAATGACTCTCATCCACAGACCAATGTCCTTCTGATCCCAACGAATCGCCGGACGCACAGCCTTCCTTTGCCTGAACTGCTCATCATACCGCAGCCAAGCCTGTCCCCCATACACCCTATGCGCCTCCCGATAGCATCAAAATAACAAAACAAAGCCGAGCAGTTGTCTGAAGCTTTCTCCCCGATAACACTTGCTAAAATAGCAAACGCTTGTTGCCAGTTGACGAACGTCTGAGGAATTAATCGCCACCTCCGTTTTTCCTCCTCCTCCTTCTTACTATCTTCCTTTTTACTTTTATCTAAGTTAAACTTCTCCAAAGGCAACAATGAGAATATTTCAACGTACTCATCCTTCCAAATACGCTCCTTAACCTCCTTCTTCAAATGAGCCCCAAGGGGCCCTCAAAACAAACATATACCTCCCCGTGAGCCCTATCATCCAAACTTACCCGACACTCCTTTTCCTTCTCTGTCTGCACCGACACAGACACCGGTTCAGCACTAAGCCCTTCCTGTTCCGACACGCTCGCCACTATCTGCCCCCCAACCTGTGACCCAACCCACGCCGTCACTGGAGACGGAGAACCTATACCCTTCTCCAATCGGGATAGCAAATTCCGCACATCTACCAGCATATCCGTAACCCCGGCTACCTCGGCCACCCCCCCAACACTATTACTAACTCCCGACCGAGCTACCCCAAACGGTGAAGAAGACACAAATGAATGACCAACGCTTAAGATAGAATTATACTCACCGGGCTGCGAGGGAGCTGTGAGCCCTCCAGCCGGATAACCTGGTTCCAAAGGTGCGTCACCACCGCCTTGATCTGGCACCACGACTCCGCTGATCTGCTCCTGACGTCCGGAAACCGCTCCGTGACTTCCAGATGAAGAAGGCCTAAACCCCATTGGGGATCCAGCCCGCTGATTCTGAAACAACATTGAAGACTGGGTCGCAGCAGCACCCGACGATGGATTAGCAGCAGCAGCAAAACCAAGCCGCCCCGCGTTCACCCCACAGCAACGGCCCTCCGATCCCTCTGTAAACCCTCCGCCTATGGGGGGTAAAAGCTGCTGACCCGTGCCGACCGATGCCACGGCCGCCGAAATTCTGAAGCCGTCCACAGAGGCAGGCCGCAGTGCAGAAAAACTGCCGCTGTGACCCCCCGACGAACTTGGAACCCCGCCGTCACCAAGGGGGGACAATTGCTGGTCTGATGAGCCGGCCGTTCCGTAATTTGACAACGCACCTGCATGACTATCCGGAACAGATCGCAATGCAAGCCGATCGCAACTGCGACCGCCCGCTGACGCAGCTCTCAAAAAACGCCCATCGCTTAGCAGCTCCAACGACGACGCATCTCCGATGCTTCCTGAGGCAGGCCGCCCAGAAGGTCCCTCGTCACTGCGACCTCCCGAAGACGCAATTCTCCCGCGATGCCCGGGACATACCGGCTCCAAAGACGACGCACCCGCAGTGCGATCGGAAGCAGGTCGCACAGCAGGTAACTCGGCACTGCGACCCCCCCGAGGACGCAGATCTTCCACGACGCCCGGCGCTTGGAGACACCAACGCCGACGCACCCGCGCTGCTATCTGAAACAGGCCGCAACAAGGATCGCTCACCACTGCGACCTCCCGAGGACGCAGCTCTCGCTTGACGACCGGCGCGCAAAGACTCCGCCCCCCGACGTGCACTCGGCAGAGGAGAAGTTACCGCCGCAGGGCTTCGCTGGCTTGGTGGATTCCTCCCAGGCCGAGGCCTGATAACGCGAGCTCCGCGCGCCGCCCGGCCTGGAGGGGCCCGTGAGGGGCTCCTGCGCCGACGCGAGGCCCGAGGAGCCTGATCCGGCGACAGTCTTTCAGGAGGCCTCACCCTTCTTGGCCGCCTCTCCCTTTGCGATGCCCCAGACGACGGACCAGACGCTCCCTGAACGAGAATCGCCACCTGCGCTTCCAGCCATCCAGGAGGCTGCGACGAGGCCACAGCCCTGAGGCGTTCAATCGCCGCATTTGCAGACATGGTAAGTTGTACTGCGTCTTACTACTGATGGGGCAAGACAGGAACTGCCCTGGGACCGCCCCATCTCTGCCTTATAAACCCCCCCAACCACTCCCCCCCCTTATTTAAATGTTCCTCCCTCATTTTAAACCCCTCCAAACCCCCGTCATGCCGGCCTCCGCCCACGCCTCTTTCTTGAGGGGAGGGAGGCTCTGCTCCGGCCATTACTTTCTCCATCCTAAATTCTCGATCCTAAACATTTGTGAGAAAACTATCTTTATGAAGAAAT
>JARQOD010003104.1:0-68853 GCA_033576555.1 Oophaga sylvatica | reverse complement strand
CCCCATTAAACCCAATTTACCCCCCCCTTTACCTTTCCACTACCCCCCTCGCTGTCATGAGTGTGGGTCTATGTTCTGAGAAATGGGTTCTACACTGTTTGGGTATTTTTGTCCTCTCAGACCTAGGGCTGCCCTCACCATTTTATCATTTCACTCTTTGGGGGTACACAATAAAATTCGAGTCAGTAAAACCCTACATTACCAATTTCGCCGTCTGTAACTTCGCTTGCTGTTGAACATCAGGGCCGGATCTTTTCCGGGATAAATCCCTTCTGCCTTGGTCGGGCGACTCAGCGAGCGTTGGGAGTAGAAACACAATTCTCCCAGACAGTTACTGATAAGTTATCCCCCAGAATTTTTTTTAAACCGTTCTCTTATTTACAGTTTTTCTACAGAAGCCCCTGGTTTTTTAACCCTCTCTCCCCTTTCACACCCCCATTTTTGGTCCCGAGTACTTCCCGGGGAGACCTTTAGAAGCTTTACACGGTAAATCAGGGCTCGGGGGTTGAAGCTATCCATAACCAGAATTTTGTATATAGGACTCGGGTATTTGGTCCCCTGAGACCCGTATCTAGCACCCCGGGAACTGCAACCCACCCGAATGAGGGACGGGTAGGGTTGTCCACCAAAACCTGGGGTTCCAATCAAGGGGCCGAAACAGCCCCCACCTGGGTGTTGCCCTCGCCCCGGGTTTGGGCCCGTTTTAAAAGGACACTGTGCGACATATGCCCTTTTCCCGGTTGCAGCGGTAACAGAGACTCCGGGGCGGGAGGGTGCGGTCGGGGGTTGCTCCTGGGGGGGGGTTTGTCCTCCTCCTTTTGGGGCGCGCCTCCTTCTCCTCCTTCATCCAGGGGACATCCCCGGACCGGTAAAAAAATTTTTCCTTCTTCCTCTTTCGCAGCTGCGGGGCACTCATCACAGCCCCGATTTTAGTCAACTGGCGACTTCCGGCGCAGACAGCCCAAATTTCACTGGGGGGCTCACCTGCGTTTTGGGTTTCTGCCGCAGGGGGAAAAGGGGGTTTTTTAAACTGCCGTTCCAATGATTTCACCCTGGTGATGTTGGGGTTGCCACTTCTTTTTCCCCGGGGGGTCGCAGCCCTTTTTTTATTCCATGCCCTTTTTAGGGCATCAAAGGTGGCATTGGAGATCAAAAGACCCCCAAATTTACATTTCCCTCGTTCCTTTGGGGACCTAGTCCTTGCACAAATTGTTCTTTCGCATTTACTTTCATCAATCACTTATGTTTAACCGCTGGGGCCCAGGCCCCTTTATGGCGGGCATAGTCCCTTATACTGCCCTTTGTTGCGTGAACTTTTTGTAGAATCCCACCCGGAGTCTGTTTGGGTTTCGTTCTTCAAAAAGGCCCCTGTAATTTTAAAAGAGGATCGCGGCCCCAAACTCCGGTCCCGGTACCCCAAAGCTCCACTTCTCTCTCAGCAGCCCCAGTTGGGCCCCTATAATACTGCAGCTTTTTGCCTCTCAGACATGGAGTACATTTCAAGGACACTGCATATCTTCCGTTTGAATCATACTATAGTGCCTGGCTCGCCGCTGTACTGGGGAAGCCATTTCGCCCCAGGCATATATGGGAGCGTTAGTGGCATGAGCGGGACCACCGGGCCGGGTGCAGGGCCTGCGCCCCCATCCGGCGCTACAATGCCACGCGGCGCGGGGTCGGGGCCTCCAGCTGGGCCGCACTGTCGGCCGGTTGTTGCGACATATTAGTGCCCCCTTGGTTAATCGGGGCCTACCGTTTCCAGAAGCTGCCGCTCCACAAGCACAGCGATGGGGACAGGACCTTCGTCGCAGGCGCTCTGATGTCAGAGCGTTCACTTCCTGTCGCAGGACCTGCCGCTGAGTCAGAGCCGGGGGCGTGTCCGAGACTCTGCGCGCCTTTCAGGTACGCCCACCTTCTTCTCCAGCGCCTCAGGGCGCGAATATGGCAGCAAATATGGCGGTATTTGGCGCCAAAAGCACAAACAGTCTTTTTCACCAAAACACTCCACAGGCACACAGGGCTCGCAATGCTGCAAGTTTCGGATCCTGTTCGTGACGCCAAGTTTTTGTTTGACACCGCACCACAATTGTGGGTTACCAGGGCTATGGGGTACTCGGAGCCGAGCCTGTAGATTTCTATAGGAATGTCACTGGTAGCGTGGCTCGGTCCGTGTCCCTGGCGGTCAGGCGTTAAAGGGTTTATTTACAGGGGATTTGGTAGATAACAGTTCGTGACGCCACCTGTAGTTTTCTAGTCACTAAAGACCAGCGCTGCTGAATAGAACTCTGAGGGGATGTTATGGCAGCTAGGTGTTGGGTCCCCCACAGGTGGGACTGTCCCTCTGAGTCTATGGTTATAATGATGTAGGGTGCAGATAAATGAATCAGTCTCACACCATCCAGCGTCTTTCCATACCTTTTACTTGTCAGATGTTTAGGCAGGTCCCGGGGAGCTGGTCGGGGTGGAGACTGCACGTCCAGGTAACAGCGGAGCAGGTTAGAGGCCTCCTTAACTTCCAGATTGTAGAAGAGCTCAACTTGCATAAAGCTAAGTTAACTCCGAATACTCCAGCTAACTCTATAGCTGTACTGCCCGGCCAATATTGTGGTGGAGCCTTCTATGTGGTGAGAACAGAGTCCTTCTATGCTTGGCCTAGCTAAAAGTCCTTGTTCCTCCTGACTCCGATTACGTATTGACACTTCAAGGGCTGCTTTCTGCGACCTAAGGTCCAGTAAGACTCTGGTTGTTCCGTTACTATGCGTGAAGCGATAGCAACCCTTCGGTCCCCAGTGACCGGGTAAATTGTGCAGACAATGCAATATCTAAGGCACTTCTCTAACTTCTTCCACTGCGCCCTTCGCCCTGCTTTCCACTCTTAACATAGGCACTGCACACTTCCTAAGGTAGTACAAGTCAATCCTTTCTTACTTCTTCCTTGGAGCTCGCTGACAGATTCTCAGTATTCTCCTAGTTCAGGAACACATCGTCTGAACTTCACTGTCCTTGGGACAGGCAACTGAAGTTTCTGCTGCAACTTCCCTTTCTCCAAAGCTGTCTCTGTCTTCAGGTTAAGGAACAGCTCTGACTAGACTAGGATGAATGGCTCACCCTTACTAGCCTCCACTTTATGAACTGCTGACAGGAACTAACTGTCTTTCACTTCGCTTCATGGAAGACTCAGCACAACTCAACCACACCACACCTCTCTGCTGCATGTCACTAGCTTATATACCCTGAGGGTGTGTCTAAAGTGTGAATGGATGATGTAAGCTTTAACTGTTACCTTTCTGTGCAGACTCCAGGATTTTTATGTGTGCCTTGCATACCAGGGCTACACATCTGTACTCTCTTGTACTGTTCTTGTCTGTTTGTGTCCCAATCTTCAGTAGTAACATCAGCTTCTGGTTCTACAACACCAAGTTCCAAATCCATGGGCAGCTTTCCTGGTCTTGCTCGCATAAGGTAGGCTGGAGTGCAGTTGGTGGAACTCACCAGTATGTGATTGTACAAATCTACCACGTCAGGTAGTAGGTCTGGCCACCGATTCCTCTCCTCAAGTGGTACCGTCTTCAGCAGATCAATGACTATGTGATTCATCTTCTCACAGAGACCATTGGTTTGGGGGTGGTACGGTGTGGTTCTTATCTTCTTACACCCGTACAAGTGACAGAATTCCTTAAACAGTTCAGCTTCAAAGGCAGGACCTTGATCAGTTAACACTTGCTCTGGATATCCATGGGGTCTACAGAAACACGCCTGAAACGTCTTTGCTGCTGTTTCAGCTGTCAGATCTTTGACAGGGGCGACCACCAGGAACCTGGAGTAGTGATCCACCATTGTCAGGGCATATGAGTATCCTGTCCTGCTTGGTGACAACTTTACATGGTCCAAGGCCACGATCTCCAAGGGACGAGTCGTCTTGATGGGCTGCAGGGGTGCTTTATGGCTACTGCAGTCTTTTCTTCGGAGGCTACAGGACGCACAGTTTTTACACCATTTCTCGATGGAACTTCGCATTCCCACCCAGTAGAAACGACACTTCAGCAGGGTTTCCAGCTTCTTCCAGCCAAAGTGCCCCGCTCGATCGTGGTAGGCTTCCAACACCAACTGGATGTCTGTTCTTGGCACTACTATCTGCCATACCATCTCATGGGTTCTGGGGTTGACGTACCTTCGGCACAGCTTCTCTCGGTAGATGAACAGCCGGCTTCTCTCATTCCACAGCTGCTTTGCTTGTTGAGACGCATCCTTCTCCAAGGAGGAACCTTCCTGAGTTATCAGTTCCTTGATGTGGCTGACAACCGGGTCACTGTTCTGGGTCTCCTTCCAGCTGTGGTGAGGTAAAGGGTTTAACGTCTTACCACACTGCCTCCTGTAGGCTCGTTGCTCGTGGATCATCCCATTTCTGTGGAATGCAGGTAGCTCGATCTCTTCTAGATCATCCAATTCCTCTTCCGTGTCGGATTCATGCGGCATTCTGGATAAGGCGTCAGCATTGGCGTTCTTACGGCCTGCCCTGTACTTGATTGTGAATTGATAATTCGACAGTCGAGCCATCCAACGTTGCTCCATGGCTCCCAGCTTGGCTGTTTCAAGATGTGTCAAGGGGTTATTGTCTGTGTACGCAGTGAACTTGCTGGAGGCCAGGTAATGCTTGAATCTTTCTGTAATGGCCCAGACCAGCGCCAAGAACTCCAACTTGAAGCTGCTATAGTTCTCTGGGTTTCTCTCGGTCGGCCGGAGCTTCCTGCTTGCATATGCGATGACTTTTTCTTGGCCATTTTGCTTCTGACTGAGGACAGCTCCCAATCCTTCATTGCTGGCATCAGTATACAGCAGGAACGGTTGGCTGTAGTCAGGATAGGCTAAGATCTCATCGTCTGTCAGGATCTCCTTCATCTCTTTGAATGCCTCAGCTTGTTCTTTACCCCAGTGGAATGGAGGATTTCTGCTCTTGAGGGGCTGTCCTACCAGAAGGTCCTGCAGAGGCGCTGCTTTCTTGGTGTAGTCTTTTACAAACCTCCGGTAGTAACCTGTCAGTCCCAGGAACTGACACACCTTGAGATTCCTTGGTTCTGGCCATTTCTGGATGGCAGTGACCTTCTCGAGGTCTGGCGCTACTCCATCTGAGCTGACAATATGTCCCAAGTACTGTACCTTTTGTTTGAGCAGATGGCACTTTGAAGGCTTCAGTTTCATCCCGTATTTGGACAGTGACTCGAATACCTCTGCCAGGTGCTTCAGATGATCCTCATACGTCTTGGAGTACACAATTACGTCGTCCAGGTACAGCAACACGGTTTCAAAGTTGAGATGTCCCAGGCAACTCTCCATCACTCTCTGGAATGCTCCCGGGGCACTGCTGAGTCCAAACGGCATTCTGTCAAACTCACAGAGTCCCATTGGGGTGGTGAAAGCCGTCTTCTCCCAATCCTCCTCAGCCACAGCTACTTGCCAGTACCCACTAGTGAGGTCGAGGGTGGAAAAGTAGTTAGCAGTTTTTAAGGCAGCTAAGGATTCCTCAATGCGTGGTAAAGGGTATGCATCTTTATGTGTTATGCGATTTACTTGTCTGTAATCTACACACATTCTCATGCTTCCATCCTTTTTCTTAACTAGGACTAGAGGTGCTGCCCAGGGACTACAACTATCCCTTATCACCCCTGCTTCCTTCATGTCACGCAACATTTCCTTAGCTTTCTGGTAGTGTGCTGGAGGTATAGGCCTATACCGTTCTTTGATGGGAGGATGACTGCCTGTAGGGATATGATGCTGAACTCCCTTAATTGTCCCAAAGTCGAGTGGGTGTTTGCTAAATACCTGTGCGTACTCCTGTACCACCCGTAGTACTCCCTGTTTCTGATGGGCGGGAGTGGTGTCAGTCCCGACATGGAGCTGCTGACACCAATCCTCCACCTGGGTTGCTGGGTCATTATCCTCTGCTGGTTGGCGGGAGGCTAAGGACTCGGTCGTGAGAATGGAGTTGTTATCTACAGTATGTAATTTAGCAACTGTGGCATAGCATGGTAAATTCACTTCATCTTCTCCCCAGTTGAGAAGACGTACTGGTACTCTCCCATTTCTTACTTCCACTACCCCTCTAGCAGTCAAGAGTGTAGGTCTGTGCTCTGAACAATGGGGCTCTACTACGGCTTGGTAGTTCTGTCCTCTCAGACCTATTGCTGCTCTACACCATATAAGCATTTCACTCATTGGGGGTATCACAATGGGGTTCGGGTCTGTCACCCGTACATTACCAATTTCACCATCTGTCAGCTTCGCTTGCTGCTGGCACATCAGGGCCCGGATCTCCCTCTGGATCACTCCCTTTTGCTTGGCAACTTCAGCGAGCTGTTGGAGCAAAAACACAACTTCTCCCAGACAGTTACTAATAATGTTAGTACCTAAAACCACATTTAAGCCATTTTCCTCATTTACAGTCTTTACTACTAAGAGTCCCTGGTCCTTCAGCTCCACTCTGCCCACCTTTACGTCCACGTTTTTGGCTCCTAGTATATCAACAGGGAGACCATTAGAGGCATACACAGCAAAGTCAGGGCTCGGAGGCTGGAGACTGTCCATGGACCAAAACTTATTATAAAGGACATCAGGTATGATGGTCACCTGAGATCCAGTGTCCAGCAGGGCAGGGATTGTGATCCCGTCCAGGATGATGGACAGGTAGGGTCTTCCTCCCACAAACCTGCGGTTCCAGTCTGAGGGGCCTGAAGAGTCTATTCCTGGGTGTTGGCCCTCGGACCCAGGATCTGCTCGTTTAAAGGACACTGTTGGGCTATATGTCCTTTTCCGTTGCAACGGTAGCAGATGATCTCTCGGCGAGGATGGTGCTGATCAGGGGTCGCTCCTGGGGGTGACGTTGTCCTCCTCCGGTGGGGCGACGTCCTCCTTTTCCTCCGGTTCATCCAAGGGACATCCTCTGGGCAGTCGGCTAGCAGGATCTTTCCTCCTTCTTCCTTCCGCAGTTGCAGGGCACTCATTACAGCGGCCAGGTTTTTAGTCAGCTGGCGCACTTCTGAGCGCAGACAGTCCAACTCAGTAGGGGGCGCCACCTGTGTTTTGGTTTCCGCCACCAGCGAGGAAAAGGTGGATGCTGCCGGCTTTAGAGTGGCTTCACCCGGGTGATACTGGGTTGCCACCTCAGGCTTCTCCAGGGGTCGCAGTCCTTTTATAGCCATATCTTTTAGAGCATCAAAGGTAGTGTCAGGATGATCCAAGGACCACCAGTGCACAGTCCTGCTTTCAGCTTGGGACCTCAGTCCCCGTACAAATTGTTCCTTCAACATTTTGCTTTCATTAATGGCACTTATAGGGTTAACCTGTTTGAGAGCTCGCAGGGCCCCCTGTAGTCGGCAGGCATAGTCCCTAATACTGTCATCTGGTCTCTGGGAGCATTGGTAAAACGTCATCCGGAGATCTGTTTCAGTGCGGTCCTCAAAAATAGTCTGTAGCTTTAAGAAAATTGAAAGCACTGATTCCTGGTCTGCAGCGGTCCAAGTCTCTACTTCCCTTTCTGCAGCCCCAGTCAATTGTCCTAATACTACTGCAGCTCTTTGCTTCTCTGTCATAGGGTACATGTCCAGTATGCTGCATATTTTGCGTTTAAACCCTGACAGGGTATCCGGCTTACCGCTATACTGAGGGAGCCACTTTGCTCCAGGCAGGTATGGGAGCGTCAGCAGTACTATCGGGGCCACCGGACCTGGTGAGGGGCCAGCGATTCCATCATGCGCTGCAGCGCCGGCGGGTAAGTCATTGGAGCGGTTGCCCTCGGCCGCGCTGTCAGCTTGCGGCTGCGACATGTCTGTGCCCCCCCTAGTTAAGTGTGGCCTACCTTCTCCTGAAGGCTGCAGCTCTGACAGGCACAGCGGTGGGGAAGGATCTGCGTCGCCGGCACTCTGAAGCTCTCCACGGGACCTGCCGCCGCGTCAGCGTTGGGGGCGTGTCCGGGACTCCGCGCGCTTTCTGCAGATACGCCCCTTCTCTTTGCGCTGTAGCGCTGTACTTTGGCGGGCAATGGCGGACAATTGGCGCCAAAAATCACAAAACAGCAACACAGTCTCCAGCTCAAAAACAGTCCAATTCAAAGCACACAGGACTCACAAATAGTAAGCTTCGTATCCTGCTCGTGACGCCAAAGATGAGCCGCACAACACCAGGGTTATGGGGTACTCGGCACCGAGCCCGTTGAAGTCTATGGGGAATGTCACAAGTAGCACAGCTCGGTCCGTTGCCCTGGGCGCTCATTCAAAGGGGGATATTTACAGGGGATTGTAGTAATAGTTCGTGACGCCACCTGTGGTTTCTGATCAGGATGACCAGCGCTGCAGGGTAAATCCTCAGAGGGGTTGTTACTGGGCAGCAAGATGTTAAGTCTTCCACAGGTAAGACTAGTCCCTCTAAGTATATGGCGGTACAGGGTGCAGGCAAGAAGTCAGACACACACACAAGTCAGTCTCTTTCCATACCTTTACTGATGGTATTTGCAGGAATGTCCCGGGAAGCTGCTCAGGGTGGAGGATGCACATCCAGGTAATCACTGTGAAGGTTTAAGGCCTCCTTACTTCTTAATGTGTGAGTTTCCAACCTGCATGAAGCTAAGTTTAACTCCTTCTCCTTTCTATGCCCGGCTGATCTTGTGATGAGGTCTTTTTGTGGACAGAACAGTGTCTCTACGGCGGTACCTGCCAGACTCCCGTCTTCCTAACCCCGGTTACGTATCAGCACTGAAGGGCCCCTCTGCGACCTGAAGTCCAGCAGGGATTCCGGTTCTCTCCCACTAGCCTTGAAGGTTCTAGCAAGCTTCGGACCCGGTGTCCGGTTGTATAGAGTGGAGGCAGCTATGGTTGCTATATCACCTCGGTCACTCTTTCCCTTTGTCCACTCGCCTGTTGTCCTACACACACCTTAATATGAGCACAGGCAGCAGTAGACGTCAGCTTCTCATGTGGTAACTCCGTGCAGAGATGTCGTGTCTGCTCTCCCTGAGGTAACACCAACGACTACTAACTTTCAGCTAGATTGTCTTTATCTCACTGCTGTCTCAAGGGCTCCCTCTGGTGGAACCAGGAAAAATGTCAGGTGTTGTGTGCTTATCAGATATTTGTGATTACCTTTCTGTGCATTCTCCAGGGAACATGTGTACCAAGCGCAGCTGGGCCACACACATACTCCAGGGAACATGTGTACCAAGCGCAGCTGGGCCACACACACACAGGTGGAGCGGTTGGGCAGTAAGTTGTAGAGCTATAATGCCAAGTAGAAAAAATGTCAGCATTATAGCTAGTTAATAGTGGGGGTGAGTAGTTTAATGTGCTAACTTACAGCTACATAGAGGAACATGGAAGTGCAAGGCAGAAGTCTCCAGCCTGTCCTGCTGTCAGTGTAGCTTGTCTGAGATTAGTAAAACGATTCAGGAACTTCCGTCTCCATGTGTCTGCATCCTGCACCTCCACTAAGTGGGGAACTACTCTACAGTACAACCAAGGAAAGACCATTGTATTCTATACAGTATATATTTTTAAGTGGCACACCACTGCCTCCTGTTTAGTTAAGGACATAGATCAGGTTAATTTTCCAGCTTGAGATTAAAATTCCTTAACTGTGAAAGTGTTTAGATGATTGTTTCAGACACTTTTGCCCTAAAGGGACTCCTTCATAAAAAAAATCTGCCAAAACATTACATTCTTAGCAATGATCACTTTGGTCGTGTTTTGTCCTTTGCTCCGACATGTCGTTCTGATCTTTACAGGAGAATTCTAGAAGAGAAACCTGACAGAGACTAAGTGCTTTCTGGAATGTGACATGTCAGACTCATCACAAGAAACTAATATATCATGGCATGATGTGAATAACAGGAGGAAGATAATGAGAACCTCAACCTGTAGGCTGCTTCATGCTGTCTCTTCTCCTGGAGTGAAGAGGACCTGCATTAGAGGGTCATCAGGATGAACTATGTACATTTACCCCCCAGCTCATACTTTGAAACTCAAATGTCTTTTTTCTATATCCCCTATTATCTCAATTCTCCGTTTTTTGGGGGCCAAATTCCAGTAACTTGTTGAGTTGAAAGCACAAATAAACCCTAGAAGGTCAATGTCCCTACCTATACAATATATCAGCCTCTGACTCAGGGGCGGACTGGGGAGTCTGGGGCCTACAGGAGGAATTGACCGACTGGAAGAAAGGGGAACTTTTATGCCTGACAGGCAGGTTGGATCTCTGACCGCCGCTCCATTCATCCTCTGTGGGCTTCCAAAAAAAGCCAAATGAAGAATTGAACAGCCACTTGGGTCAGTGGTCGTGTCATACATGGAGATAAACCGTCCACATTCTGCAGATCGGTTGGGTACCAGCAGTTGGACCCCCACCAGTCAATAACTTATATAATTTATCTTGTACATAGGTGATAATTTGCTTTCCCTGGAGAACCCCTGTAAGAGGAATTTTGGCATTGTGTAACAGTCACAGGACAGGGATGAGTTAAAACATCAAAGTTTTTAATCTTTAATGGAAATAAATTGTCATTTTCTTAGTGTGATGAACGGCACACGGTCCGCCACACGGTAGCCCGGGTATCACGGCTTGTTGCCACAAATGTGACGAAAACTCGGCACACACACGACGGCTGCTGCCGTCCGACCCAATGTGTCAGGAATAATCTGCAGAGATTTATAATTATCCCACTTCCACTTAGGAACTTGCAGCTCTCTTGCGCCCTCTTACCCTCAGGTCAGTCAGGGAACTGCACCTAGGTTAATTAGTCGCCAGACGGGCCGCTTGGATGTGTGCTGGCTATTGGGCACGCTACAGTGAGGGAATTATAATTACTCCGGACCGCAGCCAGGCAATACACTTATGGAGACGTTTCGGTCCAGTATGGACCTTCATCAATCCGACTGCTTATAGGAGAGTATTTATTTCAATGTGAATCATGCAGGCTATGTGCCTTAGAGGAGAGGGTCATACAGGAAAACTTGTTCATGCGGCAAAACAAGGAAGTGGAACCTGTAGGTCCAAGGTGCACGTTTTTTTGTTCCAATAGGATTCCTATCACGTTTTATGCAGTATATGAGGGTAGCGCCGCTCTCTCCCACACAGACGCGGTATCCGCCGCTTGTCAGCCTGCATGATTCACATTGAAATAAATACTCTCCTATAAGCAGTCGGATTGATGAAGGTCCATACTGGACCGAAACGTCTCCATCTTGTACCAACGTGTACCTTGACTGCAATAAAGTTGGATATACTAAATACTATAAGTTGAGTGCCAAGTCTTCTATTCACTATATTGGGTTGGGAACCTACTTGTGCACCACCACAGTAGTGCTACGTCATATTTTCTCAGGCAATACACTTATAACCCCGCTCCGTCACTGCCAACGCCACCCCATAGGTCAACACTTTACACCGCTTCCTTTTAGCTGCCACCAGCTACGATTTACTTAATGAACAATTTATCAAGAGGGTCCGTAGCAACCCCAGATCAGTAGCGTAGTACTTCAGGCACGTGCAAAATCGTTTATAGAGCAGGAGAAACAAACTAATAATTTTATAGGTTTATTCCTAAGATGCAGGCAGTGTTTATACAGTATAAAAAGATGTAACAAGCTGAGACAATACAGTTATGTACAATACAGTTAAAAATAAAACAGGATTAAAGGTGAAAACTTACATGGTACTTAGGCAGTTACAGGCAAGACAGGCTGGGGGGAGGAGCCACACGTCATAGTTCATTTGCAGATCTGTTAGTCACGTCATCACAGCCTGGAATGAACAGGGGGGGCTAACTGCAAGACTTCTACATGGGGGCTGGTGACCTCACAAAAGGAGATGGTTTTCTGGCCACCTCCCCGGCTAGAAGTTCTAGCTTTAAGTTCTGGAAGATCATAAGGACCATACCTCATCCTGGGAACCTAGCAGAATAATGGCAGACCTATCAGTGATCTTACTTTGAAATGACTGTTCAAATGAGCCCAAACTTGGGTGAGATAGTTCATGGTGCATCCGAGAATTCCATTTCTCGGGTTCTGTTGGAGTTACGGGTTCACCAGTACCACGGGAACGACGCCTAATGGACGCCTGATTCAAAACCGTAGTGTCATGGGTGTATCGCCACGAGGATCGTCGCGATTACACACTCTGACTTCTCACAGCTGAGTTGCTGTTTCTTTGTGTTTGGTAATGAGGGAGTTAATTTTACCTAGCTCTTTGCTAAGACTAGGTCCAGCCTCGCCCGGCTGCTTTTGATTATGTTCTAATTAGATTCCTTCATATACCTGCCAGTCTGCTTGTTAGATGCCGGTGAAAGCATTCATGTAGTCTAGCAGACTGGATCGGTTCTGAGAATACTTAAGCTAAGAGCTCCTTAGTTGTTTTTACTCTTATAGCTTATAGTTTATCTCTGAGACCTTAGGTGTTCCTACTGTGTGTGAGTGTTGTATGTAAGACTTTATTTACTTTATTTCTTGTCTTTCTTGTATGTCTTTCTGTTCATTAACCGTTACCTGTTCATTCCCTTTGGTGGTAATCAGGGTCCTTCTTAGGACTAGATTACAGTTGGCAGGGATTGATAGGAGACAGGGTTTACGCTGGTGGCCTGGACCTCTGTACCTTTAACAGTACCTCCAGGTAGAGGGATTAGTTAGGACCCCAGTTTAGGGTCAGCATAGACCCCGGTCACCCTCTAGCCGGAGACAGCATATAACGGATTCCGTATTGACCCACTGGACATTCTGTCAGGTAATTCTATGTTATCATATATCTATGCGCATGTTATATAGTATGTTGCCCTTTTGATATAGATTACTGTCATCACATACATATATATATATATATATATATATATCTGCTATACAGCGTGACACGTAGCTTTCGTGTTTCTAACGAAAGCTCACACCGTGTTATGATCAAAAGAATGAATTCTCATAATGGCTATGGGATCATCCTGCGGGTTTGGGAGACAAAGGAAATTCCTGAAGAATTCCTGAGGTGGGGTTTAAAGGGATAGAGTGAGCTGTTTGTTCAAACAGTGAATTGCAGAGAACTGCAGGCACAAGGGGGGGAGGAGAGGGGTGGCTTTGCTCTGTGCTGGCAAAACGATGGGAGTCGTAGTTCTATGTGGAAAGTTCTAGAACAGCACAAGAAATGGAGCTTCCAGTATCATCACACCTCCCCCTCTTAGAGTGCGCTAAGGAGGCATGACCTGTCGGTAATCCGCCATGCGCACCTCAGCGGGTTCGCCACGCCGTGACAACCGATCAGCATTCCCATGATCGCTGCCTTTCTTGTGTTGTACGGCAAAATCATACTGATGTAGGGCAAGGCTCCAGCGTAGCAACCTACCATTGGTTCCGGACACTGTGTGCAGCCAGCTCAGCGGGTTGTGGTCGGTGACCACCTTGAAGGTGTGCCCGTACAGGTAGGGCTGCAAATATTGCAGTGCCTAGACCATGGCCAGGCACTCCTTCTCGATGGTGGAGTATGCCACTTCCCTCGGCAGAAGTTTCCGGCTCAGGTACAACACGGGGTGCTCCTGGTTCCCCGAATCAACCTGGCTGAGTACAGCACCGAGGCCAAATTCGCTGGCGTCGGTCTGTACCAGGAATGGCCGACTGCTGTCGACGGCTTTCAACACTGGAGAGCTGCACAGGGCTGTTTTCAAAGCTCGGAATGCCACCTCACAGCCATCTGTCCAGCTGACTGTTTGGGGTAGACCACCCTTGGTAAGGTCCGTCAAGGGTTTTGCAATGGCGCTATAGTTCTGTACGAAACGTCTATAGTACCCTGCAGTGCCCAGGAAGGACTTCACCTGCTTTTTGGTCCTGGGGATGGGCCAGGACACGATCGGGTCCACTTTCTCTGGCTCCGGACTCATGGAACCCCCGCCTACCCGGTGCCCCAGGTAGTGGACCTCCCTCATGCCCATCTGGCATTTTCCCGGCTTGATGGTAAGACCTGCCTGGTGAATACGATTGAGCACCTCCTGGAGATGCTGAAGGTGTTCCTCCCAGGTGGAACTGAAGACGGCAATGTCGTCCAGGTACGCCACAGCGTACTCCTCCAGTCCCTGAAGCAGGTGGTCGACCATCCGCTGAAAAGTGGCAGGGGCATTCTTCATGCCGAAAGGCATGACCGTGGATTCGTACAGTCCAAAAGGGGTGATAAAGGCGGATTTCTCCTGCGCCGCAGGGCTCAGGGGAATCTGCCAGTATCACCGGCTTAAATCCATGATGGATATGTACTTGGCATTCGCCAACTGCTCCAGCAGATCCTCGATGCGTGGCATTGGGTGTGCATCAGAGATAGTGATGGCATTGAGCCCCCTGTAGTCCACGCAGAACCGGGTGGTCCGATCCTTTTTAGGCACGAGAACTACAGGTGAGGCCCATGCGCTTTTGGACCGTCGGATCACCCCCAGCTGCAACATCTCATTGATCTCCTGGCGCATAATCTGCTGCACATCCTCAGAGATCCGATAAGGTGTCGCCGTAATGGGGCATGATTCCCGGTGTCCACCTCGTGGACTGCCAACTTGGTCCTTACGGGTCGGTTAGTGAACACGGCCCGGAAGGGTTCCATTGTGGCCAGCAACTGCAACCGCTGGGAGACGGTTAGCGAGGCATTTACCTCCATGTCCTCAATGGACCCATTGGCCTTGGCTTGGGCCAGCATGTCCAGGAGGGGGTCCTCCTCCCCGTCCTCGGGTAGGTTGCAGACCGGTAGGACGCAGGCTTCACGTTCGTGATGGGCCTTCATCATGTTGACGTGAAAGGCCTTGCGCCTACCCCTAGTGTGGTCAAGCGTGACCACGTAGGTGACTGGGTTGAGCTGTTGGTGCACGACGTACGGGCCTTCCCAGGCTGCCTGAAGCTTATCCGTTGGTACGGGGACCAGCACCCACACCTTTTGACCCACCTAGTAGGTCCGCTCCCAGGTGTTCTGGTCGTACCAGTGCTTCTGGTCAGCCTGAGCCTACATCATGTTGTCATGCACCAACTGCGTCAAGGTCTGCATCTTGTCACGGAAGCGCATGACATAATCCACGATGGACACTTCCGTGGGGTTTGGCTCATCTTCCCAGGATTCTCTTATCAACCCAAGGGGTCCCCGGACTCGCCTGCCGTACAGGAGCTCGAAGGGGGAGAACCCCGTTGAGGCCTGAAGGAATTCTCTGTAGGCAAATAGCAGGTGTGGGAGGTACCGCTCCCAATTGCGTCCCTGGGTCTCAACCAGCATGCGGAGCATCTGTTTGAGGGTACCGTTAAAGCGCTCACACAAACCATTGGTCTGTGGGTGATACGCACTCGATACCATACGTGTCACCTGCATTTTGCTGCAGAGAGCCTCCATTAGGCTAGACATAAATTGGGTCCCTCGATCGGTAAGCATCTCCCTGGGAAATCCTACCCGTGAAAAGATGGTCACCAGTGCATCCGCCACCTTATCTGCCTTAGTTGAGGACTGAGCTACTGCCTCCGGGTACCGGTAGCGTAGTCTACCACAGTAAGAATGTATCGCTTTCCAGAGCTGCTGGGGACGGCCAGCGGGCCCACAATGTCCACCGCGATCCTCTGGAAAGGCTCCTCTATCACTGGCAACGGGATCAGGGGAGCCTTAAGAGCAGGCCCTGACTTCCCCACTCTTTGACAGGTGATACAGGAGCGGCAGTAGTTTGTTACATCTGTCCCCATCTTGGGCCAATAGAAGTGTTGAGACAGCCGTGCCTTAGTTTTGCTGATCCCCAAGTGTCCAGCAAGTGGAATCTCATGGGCAATCCTCAACAACTCACCTCGGAACTGGTGCGGGACGACCAGCTGTTTTTCCCTCAACCACTCCTTTTGGGAATCTCCGGGTACTGTCTCCCAGTACAACCTTCCTCGTTCCCAGAACACCCTCTCCTTATCAGTCACGGAGGTGGGCGTCTCGGCGAGGTGCCTCAAGTTCTCCAGGCTCGCATCTGAGTGCAGAGCGGCCTGGAACTCCTGGCTGGAGGCAGCCAGCAGTGACGTCAGGGTTCCTTCCTCACTGGGACCCTCTGGGACCGGCTCTGGGTCCACCTCTGGTTCAGTCTCTCCTGTAGCGGAGGAGGGTCCAGATGGCAGGGCACTACCTGCGATCCGGGCACTCTGACTGCGGGTGACAGCAGCTACATATGCAGTCTCCCCGGGGATTTTTATAGACCCATCAGCCTGCGCTGCTATGGGCTCTACCTCCCTATCCACCCCCAACACTTCAGGAGCAGTGCTACTTATGGGCCAGTTACCTTCCTCGGTGGCACTGGTCAGTGTCATGGCTCACCTTCCTCACGGTTCCCATGCACCTCCCCATTTCCTTGAGCACTGTCGCTTGCTCCTGCTAGGGGTTCCTCAGCCGTCTCACTCTGCAGAGCGACGTGGCTGAACGCTCCTGTACCTGTGGACACATCTACCACTTCAGAGAAAGGGTTAACAGGTTCAGATGGCACAGACACATCACTATCAGCATCATTCCTAGGGAAAGAAAGGTTATCAGTTACATAATCACTTCCCAAAGCATTGGCAGGTAACACATTCAGTTTCCCATCGTCATCAACATCATCATCATGGTTAACGTTAACCTTATTACCATATTGGGGAGGGGTGTCAGGGACATAGTACGCCACCATCCTCCCCAGTTCAGTCCCCAATAAAACATCAGTGGGCAGGTTTTCGGACACCCCCACTTCCTTCACCCCGCTCCCGGCACCCCAGTCAATGAAAACCCGGGCTATCGGCAAGGGGCAGCGGACGCCCCCAATCCCGGTGACAGTTAGGGTTTTCCACGGAATCAACTCTTCAGGGGCCGCCATTTTGGGTTGGATGAGGGTTCGTTCAGCCCCGGTGTCCTTGAGGCCTGTAGCAAGACGGGCCCCCACGCGGACGGGCTGCACGTTGTCATCAACCCTCCCCACCACACCACCCACCAAAAGAACAGAGGCGTTGGGCCCGGAGGCCTTGGCTGGGGGGTTCTTCTGCCTCTCCCGACTGGTGGCTGTTGTGAGTGGGCTTGGGATGAGTTCTGAGCAGAGGCTCCCTCTGGTGGTTACAAGCGGTGCTGGTCTGTCCAGTGAAGATTGTGAAGATTGTGAGGATTGGGAATCAGGTGTTACTGACTGGTCTTATATAGGGAGTCACCTTCCCATCAGGGTTGCCGGTGATCAATTGTTCTGGTCTCTATCCTTGATTCCTGTTTCCCTTGTAGCCTGCTGTGTCGTGTCTGCATCTCCTGCTAACAGATAAGACATTTTCTTCTTTTGTTTTTGTGCTTGATTTTTGCATTTTGTCCTGCACTTCTGTGGGGGCCCTTCAGGGTCCCCTCCGGGGGCTTTGCCCTCTCAGTTTAGTTCAGCCACTGATGTTTGTACTTTTAGTTTTTCCAGTTTTTTCAGTGGCTGCTGTTTTGATTTTGTTACACCAGAGAACTAATTTAGGTGGTAGAGGTCGTGTGATCTCAGGTGTTTTTGAAATTAGTAGAGTTGGTGCTTTTCAGGGTTTTTCTGGGATTGCAGTAAGTACCCTTCCTATCCTTTTCTATTTAGTTAGTTTGGGCCCCAACGTTTGCTCATACTATTTTCTGTCTGTGTCAGTATTTCTTCTTGTCTAACCGCCATTACATGTTTGGGGGCTTTCTATTATCTTTGGGGTTCTGCTCCGGGGCAGATAGCTTTCCTATATCTATCTTTAGGTGTAGTTAGTTCTCAGGCTGTGACGAGGCGTCTAGGACCAACATAGGAACGCTCCACGGCTGCCTCTAGTTGTTGTGGTTAGTCAGGGTACTTCAATCCATAGATTCCAACTGCTCTGGTGTATTGCCTTTTTTGCCTGCACTCCTCAGCTACCGAAACATAACAGTATCACCGTCCCAAAATTTAAAATTGTATGGTACTCACAGAAGGGAAAAAATTGTGAAAGAAAAAACGGTTGTCAGAGTTGTCAGAGATATTTTTCTGTTTGTTGCATTTTTTTTTTTCCCTCTGTATCTCTGGGTGCTGGGGAGGATTTTTTCTCTCAATGGAGTTTGCACAGTTGTCTGGCCGTGTGGATCAGCTTGCCACTGAGGTTCAGAGTATTGCTGCATATCTTGCTAGGTTGCCTGTTGTGGAACCTAGGATTCCCATGCCAGATTGTTTTTAGGGGATCGAGCTAAGTTTCAGAATTTCAAAAATAATTGTAAATTGTTTTTTGCCTTAAAATCTAAGTCCTCAGGGAACGCAGCGCAGCAGGTTCAAATTGTCATCTCTCTCCTGCGCGGCGATCCTCAGGATTGGGCTTTTTCCCTGACACCTGGGGATCCTGTTTTGAGTGATGTTGATGCATTTTTTCAGGCTTTGGGGTTATTGTACGATGAGCCTAATGTCACTGATCAAGCTGAAAAAGCCTTGTTGGCATTAAATCATGGGCTTGATGACGCTGAGTTATACTGTCAGAGATTCCGTAGGTGGGCAGTCCTGACCAAGTGGAATGACGACGCTTTGGCGGCCCTTTTTCGGAAGGGTCTGTCAGATAATGTAAAGGATGTTATGGTGGGATTCCCTGTCCCCTCTGGTCTCAATGATTCTATGTCATTAGCGATTCAAATTGACAGACGTTTGCTGAGCGGAGAAGTATGCGTGGAATAGTGTTGCCTTGTGAACCTGCTTCTGAATCCATGCAGTGTGATAGAGTGGTGTCTGGGGCACAGCGTCATGAGTTTCGAAAGCGCAATGGGTTATGTTTCTACTGTGGTGATGCCTCTCATGCTATTTCAGTCTGCCCTAAGCGGGGAAGACGTTTTGCACGCTCAGTTGTCTTGGGTAGTGTTCAGACTAAGTTTTTATTAACTGTCACTCTGATATGCTCTCTGTCCTCATTTTCTGCTCAGGCTTTCGTTGATTCTGGAGCAGCTATTAACCTGATGGATTATGATTTTGCTAAACGTTGTGGGTTTCCCTTGATACCCCTACAGAAGTCTATTCCCCTACTGGGGATCGATTCTACCCCTTTGGCTGAGAATAAACCTCAGTTCTCTACTCAGGTGATAATGAGGGTTGAACCTGATCATCAAGAGTGCTGCAAATTTTTG
The DNA here is from genome assembly GCA_033576555.1 of Oophaga sylvatica. Taxonomy (NCBI): domain Eukaryota; kingdom Metazoa; phylum Chordata; class Amphibia; order Anura; family Dendrobatidae; genus Oophaga; species Oophaga sylvatica. Next base: position 49,755 of record JARQOD010003104.1, on the reverse strand, counting down.
GTTCTGTATAATCTGCATGATATTATCGTACTGGGTTTCCCTTGGTTACAGTCTCATAATCCTGTTTTGGATTGGAAATCTGTGTCTGTAACCAGTTGGGGCTGCCAATGTGTTAATACCAACACTCCTGTTTTTTCTGCCTCCCCCCAGGCTCAGGATGTTCCTGACTTTTTGATTGATTTTTCTGATGTATTTAGCGAAAGTAAATCTGCATCCTTGCCTCCCCATAGGAGCTATGACTGCGCTATTGAATTAGTGCCTGGTAGTAAATTCCCTAAAGGTCGCCTTTTTAACTTGTCTGTACCTGAACATGACGCTATGCGGTCTTATATCAAGGAGTCATTGGAGAAGGGTCATATCAGACCATCCTCTTCACCTTAGGTGCCGGTTTTTTCTTTGTGGCCAAAAAGGATGGTTCATTAAGGCGTGTATTGATTATCGTCTTTTGAACAATATTACTGTGAAATATCAATACCCGTTACCCTTGATTTCTGACCTGTTTTCCAGGGTGAAAAACGCTACTTGGTTTACCAAGCTTGACCTCAGGGGGGCATATAACCTTATTCGCATTAAGCACGGGGATGAATGGAAGACGGCATTCAATACCCCGAGGGGCATTTTGAGTACCTTGTGATGCCCTTTGGGCTCACTAATGCTCCTTCTGTCTTCCAGTCCTTCATGAATGACATTTTCAGGGATTTTGTGGATAAATTTCTGATTGTTTATTTGGATGATATCTTGATTTTTTTCTAATGACTGGGACTCTCATGTAAAACATGTTCGAACTGTATTCCAGATTTTGAGAGAGAATGCTCTGTATGTGAAGGGATCAAAGTGTCTTTTTGGCGTACAGAGGATCTCATTTCTGGGATTCATTTTGTCCCCATCTGTTATTGAAATGGACCCGGTCAAGGTTCAGGCCATCTGTGATTGGGTCCAACCTACTTCATTAAAGGCTCTTCAAAGATTTTTGGGTTTTGCCAATTTTTATCGTAAATTTATTGGTAATTTCTCGGTTATTGTTAAACCATTAACTGATTTGACCAAAAGGGTTCTGATGTGGTGAATTGGCCTCCTGAGGCAGTCTCTGCATTTCAGGAACTTAAGCAGAGATTCACTTCTGCTCCTGTTCTACGGCAGCCTGATGTTTCTCTGCCATTTCAGGTGGAGGTTGATGCCTCTGAAATTGGGGCAGGTGCCGTTTTGTCCCAAAAAGATCCAGAGACCTCTAAAAGTAACCCTTGTGCCTTTTTCTCTCGAAAATTTTCTCCTACTGAACGTAATTATGACGTGGGTAATCGGGAGTTATTGGCTATGAAGTGGGCTTTTGAAGAGTGGAGACATTGGCTGGAGGGAGCCAAACATCAGGTGGTGGTCCTTACTGACCATAAGAATCTGGTTTATCTGGAATCTGCCAAGCGACTCAATCCTAGACAGGCCAGTGGCCTGTTTTCACACGTTTTAATTTTGTGGTTTCCTTTCTTCCTGGCACTAAGAATGTTAAGGCGGATGCCCTCTCGAGGAGCTTCCTTGCGGACTCTCCTGAGTTATCTGATCCTTCTGTTATTTTGAAAGAGGGTGCAGTTCTTTCCGCCATCTCACCTAATTTGAGACTTGCTCTGGAGGGGTGTCAGGAGGATAGGCCCGAGCGCTGCCCTGTTGGAAAATTGTTTGTCCCGGACCAGTGGAAAAAGAGTGTGATGTCTGAGATTCATTGTTCCGCGTTGGCTGGGCATCCCGGAATTTTTGGTACCAGAGACTTGGTTAGTCGGTCCTTTTGGTGGCCTACCTTGTCTCGTGATGTCAGGGAATTTGTGCAGTCCTGCGGGACTTGCTCTCGCTCCAAGCCTTGCTCTCGCTCTAGTGGTTTGTTGATGCCATTGCCTGTGCCCAAAAGACCATGGACCCATATCTCTATGGATTTCATTTCCGACCTTCCTGTTTCTCAGAGAATGACCGCCATCTGGGTGATTTGTGATAGGTTTTCCAAGATGATACATCTTGTGCCATTACCTAAGTTGCCTTCCTCCTCTGAATTGGTGCCGTTGTTCCTTCAGCACGTGGTTCGTTTACACGGCATTCCTGAGAACATAGTGTCTGACAGAGGAGTCCAGTTTGTTTCCAGATTTTGGAGGACTTTTTGTTCTAAACTGGGTGTTCAATTGTCTTTCTCCTCGGCATTTCATCCTCAGACCAATGGTCAAACTGAGAGAACAAACCAGACATTGGAGACTTATCTAAGATGCTTTGTGTCTGCTGATCAGGATGACTGGGTCTCTTTTTTGCCTTTGGCTGAGTTTGCTCTTAATAATAGGGCTAGCTCTGCCACTTTGATGTCTCCGTTTTTCTGTAATTCTGGGTTTCACCCTCGATTTTCTTCAGGACAGACGGAGGCTTCTGTCTGTCCAGGTGTTGACTCTGTTGTGGAGCGTATGCAACAGATTTGGGACCAGGTAGTGGAGAGGTTGTCCCTCTCTCAGGAGAGGGCCCAGCGGTTTGCTAACCGCATAGGACTGATGGTCCTCGGTTTAAAGTAGGGACTTGGTCTGGTTGTCCTCAAAAAATATTCCTATGAGAGTAGCATCTCCTAAATTTAAGCCTAGGTTCATTGGACCTTATAAGATCATGGAGATTCTTAATCCTGTTTCTTTTCGTTTGCTTCTTCCAGGGACATTTAAGATCCATAACGTGTTCCACAAGTCCTTGTTGAAGAGGTTTGTTGAGCCAGTGGTTCCTGCTACTGTGCCTCCTGACCCTGTTTTGGTTGAGGGCAATCTGGAGTATGTGGTTGAGAAAATATTAGATTCTCGTTTTTCTAGACGGAAACTCCAGTATTTGGTTAAGTGGAGAGGTTATGGTCAGGAAGACAATTCTTGGGTGTTTGCTTCGGACATCCATGCTAGGAGACTCATCCGTGCGTACCATAGAACTCATCCTGACCGACCTGGTTGCTCAAATGAGGGTTCGGTGACCCCTCCTCAAGGGGGGGGTACTGTTGTGAGTGGGCTTGGGATGAGTTCTGAGCAGAGGCTCCCTCTGGTGGTTACAAGCGGTGCTGGTCTGTCCAGTGAAGATTGTGAAGATTGTGAGGATTGGGAATCAGGTGTTACTGACTGGTCTTATATAAGGGAGTCACCTTCCCATCAGGGTTGCCGGTGATCAATTGTTCTGGTCTCTATCCTTGATTCCTGTTTCCCTTGTAGCCTGCTGTGTCGTGTCTGCATCTCCTGCTAACAGATAAGACATTTTCTTCTTTTTGTTTTTGTGCTTGATTTTTGCATTTTGTCCTGCACTTCTGTGGGGGCCTTCAGGGTCCCCTCCGGGGGCTTTTGCCCTCTCAGTTTAGTTCAGCCACTGATGTTTGTACTTTTGCTTTTTCCAGTTTTTTCAGTGGCTGCTGTTTTGATTTTGTTACACCAGAGAACTAATTTAGGTGGTAGAGGTCGTGTGATCTCAGGTGTTTTTGAAATTAGTAGAGTTGGTGCTTTTCAGGGTTTTCTGGGATTGCAGTAAGTACCCTTCCTATCCTTTTCTATTTAGTTAGTTTGGGCCCCAACGTTTGCTCATACTATTTTCTGTTTGTGTCAGTATTTCTTCTTGTCTAACCGCCATTACATGTTTGGGGGCTTTCTATTATCTTTGGGGTTCTGCTCCGGGGCAGATAGCTTTCCTATATCTATCTTTAGGTGTAGTTAGTTTCTCAGGCTGTGACGAGGCGTCTAGGACCAACGTAGGAACGCTCCACGGCTGCCTCTAGTTGTTGTGGTTAGTCAGGGTACTGCAATCTCATAGATTCCAACTGCTCTGGTGTATTGCCTTTTTTGCCTGCACTCCTCAGCTACCGAAACATAACAGGTGGCCCTGATGTGTCCAGTCCGTTTACAGGAGAAACACTGGCGGGGGTCTGATGTAGGCCTGGCACTGGCAAAGGGGATAGTGCCTCCAGAGGGACGGCTGGCAGGGGCACTGGGGTTGGTTGCAGGCTTACCCCCTCCCCAGAGGGCGGTGACGGGCTTCCGCACCTCGGGTTTCCGGTTGGCCTCATAGCTGTCGGCGATCCGCGCTGTTTTGACTGCATCCTCTGGTTCTCGGTCCAGGATGAACTGTCGGACCTCAGCTGGGCACAGATGCAGGAACTGGTCTTTGATCATCAGGTCCCTCAGGTTCTCAAAGGTGTTAGCTGACAGTCCATGGATCCACTGGTCAAAGTGGGTCCAGAGTCCTTGCACCACATCGCTATAACTGTCGTGTGGGCCACGTTGGAGGTTCCGGAACTTCTTTCGGTATACCTCAGGGGTTAGCTGGTACTTGGCGATCAGGGCCTGCTTGATGGCCGCATAGTCACCATCTTGGTCTGGCGTGAGTGAAGCAAACGCCTCCAGAGCTTTGCCCTTTAGCCTGGGGGTCAAGTACCTGGCCCATTGGTCCTCAGGCAGCTGGTACTGTCTGCAGACTTTCTCAAAGGCCCGCAGAAAAGTGTCCAAGTCTCCGTCCTTTTCCATCGCAGGAAAGTGCTCTGGCCGGGGCTTGGGACTCTGAGCGCTGCTGGGCACACTGCTCCGGGCTGTGGAGAGTATCCCCCCTCGCTGGACCATCTCCAGCTCATGGGCTCTCTGCGCTTGGGCCTCCCGCTCAGCTTGGGCCCTCTCAGCCTCCCGCTCGGCCCGGGCCTCCTGCTGGTATTGCTGGATCAGCTTCAGGCGCCCATCACGGTCGTCGGCGGAGAGTGCATCCAGGGCCGCCTGCAGGTAAGGGTCCAACACGCCCTGGGTGAAAGCATTCAGGGGTTGGGTCTCTGCTCCTGCACCCTCCTCGCTCTCAGCGTGGTCACGTGCCATCAGGGCCTGGATCACTTTGGCCTTGGTTTGGTCCATGGGGACAATCTGCCTCCACTCGCACATGGCGAGAAGAGCTTCCTTGCTACACCGATTATACCAGTCGACTCCCCTCATAGCCATGTTTGCCAAATTAAAGATAGGATAGAAAACAAAGAGAAGGGAGGGGTAACCGCAAGTACACACAATTGTCTCAGGACTAATAAACACTGAGCTTGTTCTCCAAAACTTTAGTTGCCGGGTCCCTGAAGAACCGTGCAAGTTTTTTAGTGAATGGAATGATTGCTCAGACCAGATCACTAATGCTCTATAATCCCACCGCTCTGCCACCAATGTGATGAACGGCACACGGTCCGCCACACGGTAGCCCGGGGTATCACGGCTTGTGATCCCTCCGTTGCCACAAATGTGATGAAAACGCGGCACACACACGACGGCTGCTGCCGTCCGACCCAATGTGTCAGGAATAATCTGCAGAGATTTATAATTATCCCACTTACACTTAGGAACTTGCAGCTCTCTGGCGCCCCCTTACCCTTAGGTCAGTCATGGAACTGCACCTAGGTTAATTAGTCGCCAGACGGGCCCTTTGGATGTGTGCTGGCTATTGGGCACGCTGCAGTGAGGGAATTATAATTACTCCGGACCGCAGCCAGGCAATACACTTATAAAACCCGCTCCGTCACTGCCAACGCCACCCCATAGGTCAACACTTTACACCCCTTCCTTTTAGGTGCCACCAGCTACGATTTACTTAATGAACAATTTATCATGAGGGTCCGTAGCAACCCCAGATCAGTAGCGTAGTACTTCAGGCACGTGCAAAATCGTTTATAGAGCAGGAGAAACAAACTAATAATTTTATAGGTTTATTCCTAAGATGCAGGCAGTGTTTATACAGTATAAAAAGATGTAACAAGCTGAGACAATACAGTTATGTACAATACAGTTAAAAATAAAACAGGATTAAAGGTGAAAACTTACATGGTACTTAGGCAGTTACAGGCAAGACAGGCTGGGGGGAGGAGCCACACGTCATAGTTCATTTGCAGATCTGTTGGTCACGTCATCACAGCCTGGAATGAACAGGGGGGCTAACTGCAAGACTTCTACATGTGGGCTGGTGACCTCACAAAAGGGGATGGTTTTCTGGCCACCTCCCCGGGCTAGAAGTTCTAGCTTTAAGTTCTGGAAGATCATAAGGACCATACCTCATCCTGGGAACCTAGCAGAATAATGGCAGACCTATCAGTGATCTTACTTTGAAATGACTGTTCAAATGAGCCCAAACTTGGGTGAGATAGTTCATGGTGCATCCGAGAATTCCATTTCTCGGGTTCTGTTGGAGTTACGGGTTCACCAGTACCACGGGAACGACGCCTAATGGACGCCTGATTCAAAACCGTAGCTTTCGTGTTTCTAACGAAAGCTCACAGCGTGTTATGACCAAAAGAATGAATTCTCATAATGGCTATGGGATCATCCTGCGGGGTTTGGGAGACAAAGGAAATTCCTGAATAATTCCTGAGGTGGGGGTTAAAGGTATAGAGTGAGCTGTTCGTTTAAACAGTGAATTGCAGAGAACTGCAGGCACAAGGGGGGGGAGAGGGGTGGCTTTTCTCTGTGCTGGCAAAAAGATGGGAGTCGTAGTTCTATGTGGAAAGTTCTAGAACAGCACAAGAAATGGAGCTTCCAGTATCACACACTTAGTGATATCAGAGAGAGCAAGTGACCGCCATACACATCATAATCCACTGAAACAAAGACCAATAATACCACATACATGGGAGAAATACCACCACACCATGACCAAACCACACAGTGACCGATTAATACTATATACAAGGAACAAACACGCCATACAATGACCAGACAATATATAACCACCATATAATTACCGAATAATACCACCTACAAGGGACAAATACCGCCACACCATGACCAGACCACTTATTACCACCACATAGTGACTGAATAATACCACATACAAGGAACAAATACCGCCACACCATGACCAAACAACATATTACCACCATATAGTAACCGAATAATACCTCCTACAAGGGACAAATTCCACCGCACCATGACCTGACCAGATATTAGCATCACATAGTGACCAAATAATACCACATGCAAGGGACAAATACCACAACACCATGACCAGACCACATATTAGCATCACATAGTGAGTGAATATTACCACATATAATATTACCACATATATTACCACACTGGCATTTAACATGAAGGATACTAAGAAACTGAAATTGATACAAAGGGACTTAAAGGGGAAAATTAAGAATGCCCGTGAGGCGTTCCGAATTAAATTAGAAAATAAATTGTCACAGAACAATTCCATGGAGGTGTGGTCGGGCATGAAACAGCTAACTGGGTTTAAGGCAAAGTCGGAGCATGGGGAAGTGGATCTTCCCTGGGCTAATGAAATGAATGAGTTTTTCAACAGATTCACCAGCACAAGCACAGCGTCATCAGAAATGGGGGATGGATCTGGGAAAAGATCTGCAGCATTGACATTGGGGGATAAGCTGCCTGCCTTAACTGTCTCCCAAAGCGACGTGAGAAGACAGTTTAGCAGACTTGTTATTGGCAAAGCAGCTGGGCCTGATGGCCTCAGCCCACATGTCCTCAGAGCATGTGCCAACCAACTGTGTACTGTCTTCCAGCACCTGTTTAACTGGAGCCTTCAATCACAGGGGGTACCAAAACTGTGGAAGACCACCTGCCTGGTGCCGGTTCCTAAGACCACTTTTCCAACTTCCCTACAAGACTATCGTCCAGTGGCCTTAGCATCGCATGCTATGAAGTCCTTGGAGAGAATAATACTCGCCTACTTGTGCCCGAGGGTGAGGGCCTACACTGACCCCCTGCAGTTTGCGTACCAGCAGAGATTGGGGGTGGATGATGCTGTAGCGTCTCTGCTACATACAATGCATTTGTTCTTGGACAATGATGGAACTGCAGTGCGCTCTATGTTCTTTGACTTCTCTAGTGCTTTCAATACCCTACAGCCGCTCTTACTACGTAATAAGTTGACTGCTATGGCGGTAGATGAGGGGATGGTGAACTGGATAAGTGACTACCTGACTGACAGGCCGCAGTTTGTAAGGATGGGGGAGGTGGTATCTGGCAGTGTACGGAGCAGTGTTGGAGCCCCTCAGGGTACAGTGCTGTCACCCTTCCTCTTCTCATTGTATACAGCTGACTTTCAGTATAAATCTGATTTTTGTCACCTCCAAAAATTCTCAGATGACTCCGTGATTGTAGGGGGCATTGTGGGGGGCCGGGGGGAGGAGGAATATAGAAGGGTGGTTTCTGACTTTGTGGATTGGTGTCAGACTAACTGTCTAGAACTAAATGTAAAGAAAACCAAGGAGATGGTGGTGAGTTATAGAAGGAAAAGGAGGATTACTTACCGATCACCATTGCTGGCCAGGAGGTTGAGATTGTTGAGAGCTACAAATATTTGGGGGTTCACCTTGACAGTAAACTCGATTGGAGGTGTCATACAGAAAAGGTTTACAAGAAGGGAATGAGCAGACTGTACTTTCTGCGGAAGCTCAGGTCGTTCAATGTGTGCAGTAAAATGCTGGAGATGTTCTACCAGTCCGTTGTAGCAAGCGCCATCTTTTTTGCTATCATTTGCTGGGGCAGTAGTGTGCGAGTAGCTGACGCTAATAAACTCAACAAACTTATCAAGAAGGCAAGCGCAGCTGTTGGCCTCCATCTTGACTCTTTTGAGGAGGTATTGGAGGATAGAATTCAGAAGAAGTGTAAGGCAATAATAAACAATAACACACACCCACTATACGAGCTGTTCTTGAATCAGAAGAGCACATTCAGCAGCCGTCTAATCCTACTAAGGTGCAAGAAGGAGAAATTCAGGAAATCGTTTGTACCTACCGCTATGGGGATGTATAATAATTTCCTAAGGGTGGTAGAAAATAATGACTGATGGCTGGTGTACTAATGTCAATTAACATTATCTTATATATACCTGAACTACACACTTTTATTTATTATGTAATGTTGGTATACCTGTGCAAGATTTGTGTCCTAATATTTTATGTATTGATGTTTGTATTGCTGCTGTAATACTGTAATTTCCCCCCCGGGATCAATAAAGTGTATTGTATCGTATCGTATCGTATCGTATAAGGGAGAAATACCGCCACACAGTAACCTGATCACATATTGCTACCACAAGTGTACAATTAATACAGTGATAACTGGTGACATTATACACAAGAGCTCTGTATACAGTGTCAGTGTACAGGTAATACAGGGATCACCAGTGACATTATACACAGGAGCTCTGTATATAGTGTCAGTGTACAGGTAATACAGTGATCACCAGTGACATTATACACAGGAGCTCTGTACATAGTGTCAGTGTACAGGTAATACAGTAATCACCAGTGACATTATACATAGGAGCTCTGTATATAGTGTAGAGTATACAGGTAATACAGTGATCACCAGTGATATTATGCACAGGAGCTCTGTATATAGTGTATAGTGTACAGGTAATATAGTGATCACCAGTAACATTATACACAGGAGCGCTGTATATAGTGTCAGTATACAGGTAATACAGTGCTCACCATTGACATTATACATAGGAGCTCTGTATATAGTGTACAGTGTACAGGTAATACAGTGATCACCAGTGATATTATGCACAGGAGCTCTGTATATAGCGTATAGTGTACAGGTAATATAGTGATCACCAGTGACATTATACACAGGAGCTCTGTATATGGTGTCAGTGTACAGGTAATACAGTTATCACCACTGACATTATACACAGGAGCTCTGTGTATATCAGTGTACAGGTAATACAGTGCTCACCAGTGACATTATACATAGGAGCTCTGTATATAGTGTACAGGTAATACAGTGATCACCAGTGATATTATGCACAGAAGCTCTGTATATAATGTATAGTATACAGGTAATATAGTAATCACCTGTGACATAATACACAGGAACGCTGTATATAGTGTCAGTATACAAGTAATACAGTGCTCACTATACACAGGAGCTCTGTATATAGTGTATAGTGTACAGGAATACAGGGATCACTGTTGTGAATGGGTTTGAGATGAGTTCTGAGCAGAGGCTCCCTCTGGTGGTTACAAGCGGTGCTAGTCTGTCCAGTGAAGATTGTGAGGACTGGGAATCAGGTGTTACTGACTGGTCTTATATAAGGGAGTCACCTTCCCATCAGGGTTGCCGGTGATCAATTGTTCTGGTCTGAATCCTTTATTCCAGTTTCCCTTGTAGCCTGCTGTGTCGTGTCTGCATCTCCTGCTAACAGATAAGACATTTTCTTCTTTTGTGTTTGTGCTATATTTTTGCATTTTGTCCTGCACTTCTGTGGGGCCTTCAGGGTCCCCTCCGGGGCTTCTGCCCTCTCAGTTTTGTTCAGCCACTGATGTTTGTACTTTTGCTTTTTCCAGTTTTTTCAGTGGCTGCTGTTTTGATTTTGTTACACCAGAGAACTAATTTAGGTGGAAGAGGTCGTGTGATCTCAGGTGTTTTTGAAATTAGTAGAGTTGGTGCCTTTCAGGGTTTTCTGGGATTGCAGTAAGTACCCTTCCTGTCCTTTTCTATTTAGATAGTTTGGGCCCCAGCGTTTGCTCTTACTATTTTCTTTCTGTGTCAGTATTTCATCTTGTCTAACCGCCATTACATGTTTGGGGGCTTTCTATTATCTTTGGGGTTCTGCTCCGGGGCAGATAGCTTTCCTATTTCTATCTTTAGGTGTAGTTAGTTTCTCAGGCTGTGACGAGGCGTCTAGGACCAACGTAGGAACGCTCCACGGCTGCCTCTAGTTGTGGTGGTTAGTCAGGGTACTGCAATCTCATAGATTCCAACTGCTCTGGTGTATTGCCTTTTTTACCTGCACTCCTCAGCTACCGAAACATAACAGATCACCAGTGATATTATGCACAGGAGCTCTGTATATAGTGTCAGTGTACAGGTAATACAGTGATCACCAGTGACATTATACACAGGAGCTCTGTACATAGTGTCAGTGTACAGGTAATACAGTGATCACCAGTGACATTATACACAGGAGCTCTGTATATAGTGTCAGTGTACAGGTAATACAGTGATCACCAGTGACATTATACACAGGAGCTCTGTACATAGAGTCAGTGTACAGGTAATACAGTGATCACTGGTGACATTACACACAGGAGCTCTGTATATGGTGTCAGTGTACAGGTAATACAGTAATCACTAGTGACATTATACACAGGAGCTCTGTATACAGTGTCAGTGTACAGGTAGTGTACAGGTAATACAGTGATCACCAGTGACATTATACACAGGAGCTCTGTATATAGTGTATAGTGTACAGGCTCCAGGCGTACAAAACTTGGAAGAATTCACGGTCTCCTGTCTTCATTATCATATCACTTCCCCTCCCTGTGACATGCGGTTGTGGCCCCATTGTCCCATGCCTGCACTCTGCACTCTGCACTCGCGCTATTATCTGTACCTTATCCGCACTTCTATGGGCAATGGCTTCTGTGTTCACTGCGCAAGCGAGTCACTGCTACTTCTGTTGCAGTGACCGCCAGCGTGCCCAGTGATGAGGTGCTGTCCCCACCATGCATACACGGGTGACAGGGACATTAAAACCTGTAAGGTTCCTAATTATGAAGGGAGCAAGGAAGTGGGGAGAGCACCTTATCACCGTGCACACCGGAACCTGCGAGGAAGAACGCAGAAGCTAATGACCATAGAAGGGCAAAAAAGGTACATATAATAGCAAGGTGCAGGTGAGGGATTACGGCGCAACAACTGCTCATCACATGGCACTATCACGTGCATGGGAGGGGGTTGGTATGATAACAAAACCAGGAGAGAGAGATTTTTTTCAGGCATCGCATGCCTGGAGCCTGTAAAAGATCATTAACATACAGAAATAAAATGTGATTTCTCAACAGCAAAACCGCAAATATGAGGCATGTAGGTAGGACTAGCTTAACATTTCTATCACCTGTATGCCCATATTAAAAGGTCATATATGCCTTGGGGTGACACATTCCCTTTAATCAATAAATAAGTTAGTGGGAGTGCTTCTTTAAATCAATCATATTTTGAAATTGTTTTATAGTTGCGTGATTTTACAGGCTTTACACCACCTACATTTATGGGATCTGAGTGCTTTGTTTTATAACTATAAATCAGTTTGTTTTGTAATTTGTTTCTAGTGGCTCGGTACCAAAATATTCTTCAAATAATGACGCCTATACCTTTTTTATAATTGGGTACTCAACAATTTCATTCTTTCGATCTCCAGCAAAATACACCAAAGCTTGGCTAATACCTAGTGAATGTTCATCCTAGATGCAGATACATCTGAGAAAAATATAGAGTATATTTATTTTTTACTTTAGTAGCACAAGTGCCTATTTAAGTGGTTACTGATGAAAGCCTCTTTTATGAAGTCGTTTATACAGTTTCAGGCTTGCTCTTATACTGTAAAATCCTCATCTCTCAAACAATTGCGATATACCTTTAAGTGTCGACAAATATGTATTCCCTATTTCAGTGGAACAGGATGGAAGCTATCTAGTTGAAGTATCTTTCCAGCACATTTTAGCTTGAATGTTACCATCATTATCAATCCATATGGTGAGATCCAAGAAATTGATTTGTTTATAACTAATGTCATAAGTATATTTAAGGCCAATGTTACTTTAATTCAAACTGTGGACAAAACTCTGAAAAAATGTGGTTCAATCTAATAATTATTATGTGCAAAATAAATGTGACTAATATCCTAAGTCATTTGAAAGGCTCATTGAAGAGTCAATATTGTCTCTTAGGATTGTTGGGCCCAATAGGTGGCACTAGCGTTCCAGTCTTCTTCCTTTCTGAAGAGGATGTTTGCAAAGTGAAAAATTAAAAAAATTTGCGGAAAATGTGTTGGTACTTTCACCAGTCCAAGAAGAGTTCAACATGTGAAGGGGCACAAACCGTCCCCATTGCGGTCCCCCTAAGCTGGTAGAAGAATTCACTATTGAACAGAAAAAATTGTGCTCCAAAATAAATCCTTAAAGTTTTAACACAAATTAATTATGTTCACATATGGTAAATGTGCACCATTAGTTTGAAGAAATGAATAAATAACATGAATTCCCAAATCATGTTTTAGCATACTGCTACATAACATTTCAACATCAAGACTGACAATAAATGTACCAGTTGATATTGAAAAACTTTGCAGCTTCAAAATGTGTCCTTAGTGTCACTCAAACAGGAAGTGAGTGCTGTAACAAAAGGCCTTAATATTTGATCCATAATTGTTAAGAGGTTATTATTGCCAAAACAATTATTTTACCAGGTGGTGGCATAAAAGTCATAATTATTGGACGATTGCTAAAAATATACACACACGTCTTAATTAATGTTTCTATGATTTTTAATGTCTGGCTGTCTGTATGTAGATTCAAATATGTATGATAAGACACTGCTACAATAGGAATGTTCCAGATGGAGTGTTTATTGGAGACCTTTTTACCTTTAAAGCCTTTTGCAGAAAATTTTCCCAACATGTTTTATTGATTTAAAGAGTATTACAATAAAAGATAATCATACAAGTCTTGAAGTAACAAGCTTATTTGACAGGCGTAAAACTCACAATATTGATTTAAAGAGCATTACCAAAAAGTCATACAGGTTTGAAGATATCAAGCTGTCATGTGTGCATCGCCACGAAGATCGTCGCAGTTGCACATTCTGACTTCTCACAGCTGAGTTGCTGTTTCTTTGTGTTTGGCAGTTAGGTAGTTAATTCTGTCTGTGCTCAGTTCTGGGACTGGGTGCAGTTTCTCCCGGCTGCAATTAATTATTTGTTGATTGGTTTCCTTTAAATCTCTGGTTGTCTGTGTTGGGAGTTGCCAGTGAAATTCTTCATGCAGACCACAGATAGGATTGTATCTGTATAGACTTAAGTTAAAGAGCTCCTTAGTTGTTTTAAGCTCACCTTGCTTAGAGTTTAATATCCCAGATCATTTATGTTCCTTCTGTGTTTGAGTGTGTATGCAAGTCTGTGTTTTCTCCAGTCTGTCTTATATGTCTAATCTGTGTATTTAGCAGAGATCAGCCCATATCCCTTTGGTGGTAATCAGTATCCTTCTTAGGACTGATTACAGGGTTCAGGGACTGATAGGAGACAGGGTTAGGCTGGAGACTTGGACCTCTGAACCATTATCAGTACCTCCAAGGTGAGGGATTAGTTAGGACCCCAGTTTAGGGTCAGGTTAGACCCCGGTCCTCCTCTTTCCTGTGACAGTGTATCAAGTCCTCAAGATTAACCCTGAGTTCAACGGATATCGTGTCAGGTAAATCTATTCTATATTTACATGCTGATGTTGCTAATCTATATGTTGTATAGATGTGTTGTTCTTTTAAGAATAGTTTACTGACATCGTACACATATCATAAGACCGCGTGACATTTTCACTGGCCTAAAAAATTATTCCCAGTTGCCATGGATCCAGTAGCCCAGCTGGCTCTGCAGTTGCAGGGATTATCCATGGAGCTGACGGACATTAAGTCCAAAGTTTTGTCTCCCTCGGAGCAAACCAGATTTGAACCTAAAGTAGCTCTCCCGGACAGGTTCACTGGTGGGCGAGACAAATTTTTTACCTTCAGGGAAGCATGTAAATTGTATTTTCGGCTTCGGCCTCGATCATCAGGGAGTGAAGAGCAGAGAGTGGGAATTGTTATCTCGCTCCTACAAGGGGACCCTCAATCCTGGGCCTTCTCCCTTCCTCCGGGATCCCCGGCTCTACAGTCAGTAGATCGATTTTTTACTGCCCTGGGTTTGGTATATGATGACCCAGATCGGGTCTCTCTTGCTGAGACAAAATTACGTAAGATACAGCAGGGAGATCGTCCGGCGGAGGAATTTGCTTCTGAGTTCCGTAGATGGGCCACAGATACTCAGTGGAATGACCCAGCTCTTAGAAGCCAGTTTTGTCATGGGCTTTCTGACAAATTAAAGGACGTTTTGACTCAGTATGATTCTCCTCCATCACTGGAGGCTGCTATGGCCTTAGCTATCCGTACTGATAGACGGCTCCGGGAGAGGTGCGAGGTAACTCCGCCCCCTGTTGTTACTCCACCTACTACTAAAGTCCCTTATGTTGAGGTTCCCCTTGTCTGTTCGGAGGAGCCTATGCAGTTGGGAGGGACATCATTTCGTAGGAGGGGATTGGCGGTACGCCGCAGGACTAGAAGGTGTTTCTTCTGCGGGAAAGAGGGACATTTTGTTGGGGGATGTCCATCCCGTGTCTTGTTGAGCAAAAAGTCGCCGGAAAACTGTTAATCCCAGGTTGTGTGGTGGACGACAACCTGGGAGTATGTATTTCGTCCGCTAGTTCTTCTCAGTTCCTTGTACCAGTGGAGGTGGTGGTTGGTACGAGAGTGGAGAGATTTTCTGTTCTTCTTGATAGTGGGTCCGGGGCTAATCTGGTTGACGCTCAGTTTGCTCAGGCTCAAGGTATGCATCTGAGTGTATTGGTCAAACCGATCCCTATATTCTCCATTGACGCCAGGCCTCTCGGCCAAGGTAGCTTTGTTCATGAGGTTCATAACATTGACCTTCGGGTAGGGGCAATACATAGGGAACTATTATCTTGTTATGTGTTGGAGGGTCTACCTACTCCTATTGTGTTGGGACTTCCTTGGTTGGTTAAACATAACCCTGTGATTAATTGGCAGTCCAGAGATATAAGCCAATGGGGGGAGTTTTGCAAAAGTAACTGCATGAACACAGTCATCAGTGCGGTCGTGCCTAGTACTTTGCCTCCTTTTTTGGAGGACTTTGGGGATGTGTTCTCTGAGGAGGGGTGTCAGGAGTTGCCTCCTCATCGCGTGTATGACTGCTCTATTAATTTACTTCCTGATGCTAAGTTACCTAAAGCTAGGTTATATAACCTTTCTGGTCCTGAGAGGCAGGCTATGAAAGATTATATTTCGGAAAGTCTGGCCAAAGGGCATATTAGACCTTCATCTTCCCCAGTGGCCGCGGGGTTCTTCTTTGTGAAGAAAAAAGATGGAGGCCTACGCCCTTGCTTGGATTTCCGCGAACTTAATCGGATTACTGTTCGAGATCCGTATCCACTCCCTCTGATTCCTGATCTCTTCAATCAAATTGTTGGCGCCAAATGGTTCTCTAAATTGGATCTCAGGGGGGCGTATAATCTGATTAGGATAAAAGAGGGGGATGAGTGGAAAACGGCGTTTAACACGCCGGAGGGACATTATGAGAACCTTGTCATGCCTTTTGGTCTGACTACTGCACCAGCAGTATTCCAACATTTTGTTAATGACATTTTTCGTCATCTGGTGGGGCTGTTTGTGGTCGTATATTTGGATGACATTTTAATTTACTCACCAGATCTTGTGTCTCACCAGGAGCATGTGAGACAGGTGTTGCAGATCTTGCGAGACAATAAACTATACGCCAAACTGGAAAAGTGTGTATTCGCCGTACAGGAACTTCAGTTTTTGGGTTTCTTGGTGTCAGCCTCCGGTTTCCGTATGGACCCTGAAAAGGTGAGAGCAGTGCTTGAATGGGATCAGCCAGAGGATCTTAAGGCTCTGCAGCGTTTTCTGGGGTTTGCTAACTACTACCGGAAATTTATTTGTAATTTCTCATCTGTTGTCAAACCTCTCACTGACATGACAAGAAAAGGGACGGATTTTTCTAAATGGTCGGACAAAGCTTGCCAAGCTTTTTCCTCTTTGAAAAAATGTTTTTCTTCGGCACCCGTTCTCATCCAACCAGATGCATCACAGCCGTTCGTTGTGGAGGTGGACGCGTCTGACGTAGGGGTGGGTGCAATATTGTCCCAGGGTCCGTCCCCTGGTAAATGGCATCCGTGCGCTTTCTTTTCTAAAAAATTGTCGTCCGCCGAAAGGAATTATGATATCGGCAATAGGGAACTTTTGGCCATTAAGTTGGCTTTTGAAGAATGGCGTCACTTTTTGGAGGGGGCAGTCCACCCGGTCACCGTCATTACTGATCACAAGAACCTGCTGTATTTGGAATCTGCTAAGTGTCTGAATTCCAGACAAGCTCGATGGTCGTTGTTTTTTACCAGGTTTAATTTTGTTGTCACTTATCGCCCTGGATCTAAGAATGTTAAGGCGGATGCCTTGTCTCGCAGTTTCCCAGGGGCCGGGAAAATGGATGACCCGATTCCTATCCTTCAGGAGGGGGTGGTAGTCTCGGCTGTATGTTCTGAGCTTGAGGAGGAGGTGTTAGAGGCTCAGGGGGACGCCCTGCAGGACCTCCAGGGAGACTGTTTGTCCCAAATCAGTTGAGACAAAAGGTTATTGAGGCACATCATAATTCTGCTTTAGCAGGACATCCAGGGAGTAAGGCTACTTTAGATCTCCTTTCTCGCCGGTTTTGGTGGCCTAACGTTAATAAAGATGTTTTAACTTTTGTCGCGTCCTGTGGGGTTTGTGCTCGCTCTAAGACCCCTCATACCCGTCCGTCTGGGACCCTTTACCCTTGAAACTTCCGGAGCGTCCATGGACTCATTTGTCTATGGACTTCATCACGGACCTTCCTCAGTCGTCAGGGAAGACTGTCATACTGGTGGTTGTTGACAGGTTCAGTAAGATGGCACATTTCATTGCTCTTCCTGCCCTCCCTAATGCTAAAACTCTGGCGCAGGTGTTCATTGGGGAGATTGTGAGACTTCATGGGTTGCCTTCTGATGTGGTGTCAGATAGGGGGTCTCAGTTTGTGTCCAAGTTTTGGAGGGCATTTTGTTTACGTCGGGGGATGCAATTGTCATTTTCCTCGGCTTTTCATCCGCAGACCAATGGTCAGACAGAGCGTCTGAATCAAAGCCTAGAGACTTATCTTCGGTGTTTTGTCTCAGAGAACCAGGAGGACTGGTCTTCTTTCTTGCCTCTGGCAGAGTTCGCTCTTAACAACAGGCGGAGCGAGTCCACTGGTAAGTCCCCGTTTTTTGGGGCATATGGTTTTCATCCCCAGTTTTGTACATTCAATGGGGGGGGCCCTTCTGAGGTTCCTGAGGAGGAGCGTTTCTCGTCGTCACTTGCTTCAGTGTGGAGAGGTGTATTGAATAATCTGAGTGCTATGGGGAACCGTTATAAACGTATGGCTGATAGGAGGAGAGTTTCTGGTCCAGATCTTAATGTGAACGATCTGGTATGGTTGTCTACCAGGAATATAAAACTTAAAGTTCCCTCCTGGAAGCTGGGCCCCAGATTCATCGGGCCGTACAGGATCAGTTCCATAATTAATCCTGTGGCATTTCGTCTGGACCTCCCTCCTACGTTTAAAATCCACAATGTGTTCCACAAGTCATTACTTAAGAGGTACGTGGCACCAGTCATACCATCACCTCTACCTCCTCCTCCAGTGGTGGTCAATGGTAACTTGGAGTTTCAAGTGTCAAAGATCATTGACTCACGTCTGAATCGCCGGTCCCTTCAGTACTTGGTGCATTGGAAGGGGTATGGTCCAGAGGAGAGGACGTGGGTTCCTGCGTCTGACATTAACGCAGATCGTTTGGTGCGGACCTTCCACAGAACTCACCCGGGCAAACCTGGCCCTGAGGGTCCGGAGGCCCCTCGTAGAAGGGGGGGTACTGTCATGTGTGCATCGCCACGAAGATCGTCGCGGTTGCACATTCTGACTTCTCACAGCTGAGTTGCTGTTTCTTTGTGTTTGGCAGTTAGGTAGTTAATTCTGTCTGTGCTCAGTTCTGGGACTGGGTGCAGTTTCTCCCGGCTGCAATTAATTATTTGTTGATTGGTTTCCTTTAAATCTCTGGTTGTCTGTGTTGGGAGTTGCCAGTGAAATTCTTCATGCAGACCACAGATAGGATTGTATCTGTATAGACTTAAGTTAAAGAGCTCCTTAGTTGTTTTAAGCTCACCTTGCTTAGAGTTTAATATCCCAGATCATTTATGTTCCTTCTGTGTTTGAGTGTGTATGCAAGTCTGTGTTTTCTCCAGTCTGTCTTATATGTCTAATCTGTGTATTTAGCAGAGATCAGCCCATATCCCTTTGGTGGTAATCAGTATCCTTCTTAGGACTGATTACAGGGTTCAGGGACTGATAGGAGACAGGGTTAGGCTGGAGACTTGGACCTCTGAACCATTATCAGTACCTCCAAGGTGAGGGATTAGTTAGGACCCCAGTTTAGGGTCAGGTTAGACCCCCGGTCCTCCTCTTTCCTGTGACAGTGTATCAAGTCCTCAAGATTAACCCTGAGTTCAACGGATATCGTGTCAGGTAAATCTATTCTATATTTACATGCTGATGTTGCTAATCTATATGTTGTATAGAGTGTTGTTCTTTTAAGAATAGTTTACTGACATCGTACACATATCATAAGACCGCGTGACACAAGCTTATTCGACGCTTATTTGACAGGTATAATACTCATAAATGTACTCCCTCCTCCCTTAACCCTCCCATCCCCCCCAACATATAAACCCCTTAAACGACTCTGCATTTGATTAACAATCAACAAGTTCAAGGAATAGGATCATGTCCGCTAATTTTCTGAAGAAGATACCACTGGGTGTTTTCAAAATGTGTCCTTAGTTTGTCCCTGGTGTCTTGAGACAGAGATGGAATGAACAATGACCATGTACTTAAAAACTTCCCAGTCAGTTTCTCTTTATTTGTCAGGGTGTCTAGCCAGTCCATTCGAAAAATATACATTATTTTGGAGTATATGAGAGATTTGGGTGGTGGCAATGGATCCAGCCAGTGCTGTAAGATACTTTTCCTGGTAGCTGAGGCCCATATTATCAACATGGCCTTAACATGTTTGGGGAATTTGTGTTGAGAGCTGTCTAAAATATTAAATATTGCCCATTGTGGAGTCAAAGGAAACAATATCCCACCAAGATTCTGCAGTTCGGTGTGGATAGACTGCCATAATTTTTGCACTTTGGGCATCCCCACATGTGATGAAATATGTCTGTGTTTCTTGTCCCGCATTTGGAACATGTGAATGTGCCCCCTGGAGACATCCTAGACTTAATGTGTGGGGTAATATAAGCTCTATGAAGGAGTAATAAAGACATGTCTGTATAACTGCTGGAGGGATCACCTTCCGTTGCATCAAAGTCGCATCTAAGATTTCCCCGACTGTGATGTTCTGTATATCATTAACCCATCGTGCTGGACCTGTCTTTTTGCCCTCCCATGACCATTGCTTACGCAACAGTGTGTAAATACTGTTTGTCGAGGCTATCTGCACCCTGGCGGTCCTAAGGAAGCCATCCAAAGCGTTCCTCCCTCTTTCTCCACCCCCAGCAGCCATGCCTTTCAAAGTTAAGCTCCTTGCTTGAAGAAAAAGGAAGGGCTTGTTTACAAATGTTGGGAAACGTTGTGCTGCTATGTCAAATGCAAGCATAGAGAATCTGTCATCTAATAGGTCAGCTGCCAAGATGCAACCCTGCCCAGCCAGCTCAATGTAAGATAAGGGTGGTTTACCTCCCATAAAGCCCGGGTTACCCAGAAAGGGCACAAAAGGAGAGACATCGCCCCTCAGATGACATAATCTCCGGCATTTCCTCCACGTCTGTATAGTTTGCCATTAGGTGGGGTGGTTTCTTATTTCTGCAATGAAGTCCTCGTTGGCCATATGTAGTAATGCTGGTAAGGAGACATGGGGACTTAATTGTTGGTCTAAAAGTACGTTTGTGAAATGTGATCTACCTCTTAACCAATCAATGATGTATCTGAGATTTGCTGCTAGATTGTGCTTTGCAATGTCTGGGAAATTGATGCCACCCTCCTCCTTTGGGGCTTGTAGTTTGATTAGACCTATTCTTGTACTCTTTTTGTCTTCCCAAATAAAATTCCTAAAAGCAGTGTTTAGAGTTTTAACATCTGCTCGTGTCAACATTGGAGAAATTTTTATTTAGTTAAATGCACGTATTTGGGTTCAAAAATCATTTTTTGCAGTTGAGTTTCATGAATACTTTTCACTGGTTGACTTTTACAAGCTCTTTATTTCTCTGCATATTCTACTTGGATGTGGTCAGATATCAGCTCAAATGAGGTCAGTAGATGAGAGCTAAAAGAAGTATAGCCTTGCTGTCAGCCATCAGAGAGGGCTGACTGATGGATTCTTACTAACCTCATTTTACAGCGAGCAATGGACAGTGCAACACAAAGGCTGTAGAAGGCAAATGGTGCCATATTTTGAATGAAACCCAATTTCAAAAATGATTTTAGCCTCATATACATGCAATGAAGTGAAAAAAAAGAAAAGCCTTCAACAAAGGTGGACTGTCACAATTGTGAACATGTGAACGATCAGAGGTGAATCTAGGGTTTCCTGCACCAGGGGTAAAAATTAGTTTGGGTCTCCTTCCTATACACAGGTTAAACTGTATGATTAGTCATCATGTGACCATTCATATGTGATTTACATAGTTACAGTCATGTGCCGCCTAGCTGTTTTTCCTGATTCTCTAAATACTCAGTGAAAAACTACAGCCCTTACTTTATTGGGAGAATCCGGAAGAGAAGCTAGTGAAGTATGTATGATAATTGCATATCAGTGGTCATGTGATGACCGCACAAACAGAGCTGAATCATAACAAAGAGAATATAACACACTGTTAGGCTTTGGCTTAATTTTAAAAATAATGGCCCTAGCATAAATCCTGTTGTTGTACTCCTCAATTTGTCAGATGGCACAATACTTTATTAACATAGCCATATATCACATTATCTGACAAGTTATGGATTGTTACATGTGTACAGGATTAGAACCAATAACAGTACATGAATACATTACCAGAACCACCAGCAAAACAGAAATACAAGACCAGAACTACCATTAGTACATAGATAAAACATCACAACAACCATAAGTACAGAAATACATAGCCAAAACCACCATCAGGACATGAATACATTACCAGAACAACCAGCAGTACATAAAAAATCACCATCAGTGTATGAATCATAAGAAAAACCACCATCATTACATGAATACATTACCAGAACCACCAGCAGAACAAAACCCCTGATACCTTAGAGGACTTTATTAAATTGTGCATCCAAATTGATCAGAGACTCACTGAACGAAGAAAGGATAGGCTGCGAGTGTTTGTAAACCCATAACTACTCCTGACACTCAATCCGCATTAAAAAACCAACAGGAAATGGAAAGTGTGCCTGAACCTTTGAAAATTGATGTCATCCGAAAAACTCTATCTGCAGTAGAGAAGGCGAGGCGACGTACAGAGAATTTATGTCTCTGTTGTGGGAGCACTGGACATTTTCCCATTAATTGTCCTAATGAAAGGATCATAGCCTTCACAAGCGATTTAGATCTTACTGAACGGCCAGATCCGGTTATGCAGATCATCTCATCTGAAATGCAGGATAAAGGCAAAGAGCAATCACCATCATCTCATTTTGTCGTTCCCATACAGGTCATAATTGGGAGTCAAAAAATACAATGCTCTGTCACGTTAGATTCTGGAGCAGGAGGAAATTTTATGGACTTACAATTCACATTTGACAATAACATTGCAAGCAGAACCAAATCCATGCCAATCGATATGTAAACTGTGGATGGATCACCTTTATCATCTGGACCTGTTACTCATAAGACAATGGAACTGGAAATCTGTATTGGACCGAATCATCATGAAGCGGTTAGTTTCCATCTTATTTCCTCTCCAGAATTTCCAGTTATTCTAGAAATTCTCTGGCTTTCAATCCATAACCCTTCTGTCAACTGGGCATCAAGGACCATCACCTTTCTCTCTGAGTACTGTAAGAAAAATTGCCATGTTAATTTATCTGTTTCCAAACAAATTCAAATTTCCGAGATTTCTCATCGGAATAATGATAAACTACCACCTCAGTACCAGCAGCTCCGTCTGCAGTGAGAAGAAAGCCGGTCAACTGCTTCCTCACCTTTCTTACGACTGTCCCATTGAATTACTTCCTGAATCGTCCCTTCGGTTTGGGCGAATTTACAATCTTTCTGAATCGGAAATGAAAGTACTATCTAGATGAAAATTTAGAGAAAGGCTTCATTCAACCTTCTTCTTTGCCTGCTGGAGCACCCTTGTTTTTTGTAGAAAAGAAGGGCTCAACCCTGCGACCATGTATTGATTACAGTGAAATAAATAAGATTACCATTAAAAATCGCTATTCACTCCCCTTAATTCCTTTGCTGCTGGAGAGACAGCGTTCTGCCAAGATTTTTACCAAACTCGATCTAAGAGGGGCTTATAATCTCATATGAATCCGCCCGGGAGATGAGTGGATAAACCGCCTTCAGAACTAGATATGGACATTTTGAATACCTGGTTATGCCTTTCAGCCTTAGCAATGCCCTGCCACCTTTCAGCACTTCATTAATGATGTTTTTCATGATTTCTTGGATCGATTTACTGTAGTTTTTCTCAGTTATCTCGATGACTTTCTTATATTTTCAGATTTCTTGGAGGAGCATCACAGTCTTGTCCAGTTAGTCCTTGAAACGGACAACCATCTCTATATCAAAGTAAAAATATATGAATTCAAGCAAACCAGAACTCAATTTCTGGGATATGTCATCTCCCCAGAAGGTCTGAGCATGGATCCCAGTAAAATCAGAGCGGTAGTTGACTGGCCTACCCAAGAAATCTAAAAGACGTTCAGCACTTTATTGGGTTTGCAAATTTCAACAGAAGATTCGTTATAAACTTTTCAAAAATCATTTTAACAATTACTTCACTCACAAAGAAAATCAAAGTGTTTTCCTGGTCCCCAGAGGCACAGGTGACTTTTGACAATTTAAAGACTTTTTACTTCCACAACATTACTTGCCCATCCAAATCCTGAACTGCCGTTTGTTGGGGTGGGAGCCGTTTCATCACAGCAAGTTGGAGACAAAATGCAGCTTCATCCTTGTGCATTCTTTTCTCATATCATGTCATCTGCAGAAAAAAATTATGACTTGGAAATAAAGAACTTTTAGCTCTTAAAGTTGCCTTCTCTGAATGGAGACATCTTTTGGAAAGGGCCAATCATCCGGTGACTGTCCTTACTGACTATAAAAATTTAGAATTCTTCCGTACAGCTAAGAGGTTGTCTGCAAGACTAGCAGGGTGGGCCTTATTTTTCTCCAGGTTTCATTTTATAATTTCTTATCGGCCTGGTTCAAGAAATGGTAAGGCTGATGGTCTGCCCAGGATATTTACTGAACCTCAGGAGAAATCTAACACTGACTGTACCATTCTAACCCTAAAAATTTTTTGAGGAATTCTGGACACCAAAGAATTTTTAACAAAGATTAAAGATAGATACAAAACTGGACTGTTTTCCTAACCATCCTTCTAAAGAAGGAATCTGTTCGACTTGAAGCCTTCAAACTTGTCCAAGATTCTAAACTTGTAGGACACCCTGGATTCATGAAAACGCAAGAACTGCTGCTTCATTTTTTTTGGTGGCCTAATTCTAGGAAGGATGTGTAAGGAGATAGACCAGACCGCGGGTACCTGTATGCCGGGTCCGGAACTGAAGAGGCTACATCCCCTGTTCCCGGGGGGAAGCCTGAGAGAGGTGGACCTTCCCCTGCTGCAGGGGGAAAGAAGGAGAGAGACGGAGATTCCTGCTGACAGGAGGGGGCGGGGTGAGCCTAAAAAGAGCGCACAGACAGAGAAGGAAGAGAAGGGAAAGCGCGCGCTGCGAGAGGGTCAGCGCCTAGTGATTGCAGCATGCAGAGCGGTGAGCAGCATGCTCTGCGTCCCCCACCTGAGAGGCTGGGCCTGTGGCAGGCTGTGCTGCTGCTTTCCAGGACATGAGCTGTAGTGCTGGGGAAATTAGCAGTGCAGAGCCGTCAGCAGAACCTTACAGAGCCGTGCCAGCAGAGCTGTACAGTGCCGTGCCAGTAGAGCCACACAGAACCATCTAGAGCCGTGCCAGCAGAGCGGAGCCATGCGGAGCTAAGCCAGGTGCCGTACCCAGCGTGATAGTGAGTACTGCACATGCTCTGCCCAAGAGTGACCACATTCCTGACAGACCCCATGCATACAGGTCCACTGGAGGTGGACAATAGACTGCGTACCACCACCCGTCACGCCAAGAGGTGACTCAACTTTAGAGAGAGACTTTAACGCGCATGCAGTGCAGAGAGGAGCAGGTGACTAAGCCAGAGCCCCATAGCCGAGGACCTATTTATACCACGGAGCGACATCTCGCTCCGGCGGTCTCTCACCCTGGACTCAGTACCGTGCTAGACACGTTTGAGCACGGGAAATCTTCTTGCCTCTCAGAGACTTCGGCGAGACATCACGTGCCGCTGTTGCCGGTGCCACCGTGGGATTCTCGCCTGTCAGAGACTCAGTCGAGATGACCCGCGCCGCTGTTGCCGGTGCCACCGTTGGAACCCTGAACTTGCTCACAACAGAAGTCTACAGTCCAATAAGTTTTACCTCTTTATTACTGAACTCTCATTCGTCCCTCGCCTACCCTGCCATCCTCCCAGTTCTGCCCCATTCCTTACTGTCACCCTACAATCCCCCACTCCCTGCGTGGAGCACATCCCTGTTATGATATGATAGCCGAGGAGGACAGTAACAAAAATAGCCAAGGCAGCCAGTCACCCAGAGAGGTTGGTAACTAATGATTTGCAGACCCCTAAACTAACCGCACATCTAGAAGCAGCCGTGGGACGTACCTACATTGACCTAGATGCCTCAACACAGCCGGAGAGTTAGCTAAGCCTAAAGATAGAAAGGGGAAAGCTAACTGCCCCGGAGAAGCGCCCCAAAGAAATAGATAGCCCCCACACATATATTGGCGGTGAGACAAGATGAAATACAAATGCAGGCAGAAAATAGAGTAAGCAAACGCTGGGGCCCAAAAACTGTCTAGATAGGACAGGACAGAAAAGAATACTTTCTGCAATCTAACAAAACCCTAGGAAAAATTCCAATACTTCTGATTAAAAAAAAAACCCTGAGACCACACGATCTCTCCCCGCTATATCAGACCTCTGGGGTGAACAGGTTGCTACCCAGCAGCAACTGAAACAACAGGAACTGAATAAATAAACAGAGATTAATGACAGCGTGTGGTACCTGCGCGCCCAGGACCCAGAGCACCCTCAGAGCTGGATAGATGCCATTGAGCAGCACAAGGTAAGCCTGCACATGTCGCCTGTAACACAGTTTAGGAGCTGGAGGCTGGAGTAGGCCGATGGGTGCAGCTCACAGGACCAATAGTTTGGTTTGCTTCTAACTAGTGATGAGCGAGCGTGCTCGAATAAGGTGTTACCGGAGCATAATCGGGTTCGAAGAGTGTCTTCGGCATGCTCGAAAAATATGTCTGCGTCCCCGCACGTGCATGTCTCGTGGCTGTCCTAACATACAGGCGATCCCATCATGTGTTGCGGCTGTCGGACCGCCGTGAGACATGCAGCTGTGGGGACTCTAATGAATTTTTTGAGCGCGCCAAATAACACCTTATCTCAGCACATTAGCTCCTCACTATTTCTAACTAATGGATGATAAAAGTATTTTATTTCTTCTGCTTTTGTAATCAGTCTGCACTAGAATTAATGCAGCGGGCCCGGTCCATCAGTCACTTTAGTGATCTGGGCGCTGGACGGGAGACCTGAGAACCGCCTCCCACCACTCCATCTGCAGCTCTTCTTTTGATTAGCTGGCCTGGCGCGACATGACATATGTCACGCTCTATCGATGATGTTGCATCAGGCTGGCTGACCAAAAGAGGAGCCACGGATTCCTGGAGATCGGAGGTGGTTCTCAAGGCTCTGGTCCCGCCGCCACAGATCACTAAGCCCACGGACCAGGGCCTGCTAATCGATTTGCCCTAACTCTAGCCAGTCCCCATACTGAAAGGATATCCACCATTTATACAGATTACGATTGGCTTCTCTCGGGCGGTGGGGACACGTAATCTTATGGTTGTTCCAAACTAAGCTGCAATATTATCTGAAAACTCTAAACATGACTTGTGTAATTGTTGATAGCCAGATCCCAAGGTGCTGAATTATTGGCATTACTCAATAGTTTGACTCCTGTTATTTACTGAGAAATTAGGGATTTTTTTTTTTTATAAACTTTGATGCCATTGAAAAGTTGCACAGCTGAAGCTGAGTAAAGTTGGCCAATGGCATGAGCTGTGAGGGGGCTGACCGCCGTAATGAGCTGTGAGGGGGCTGACCGCCGTACTATTGTCCAGTGCCACCACGAAAATAAAGCAAAACAATATGGTGAGGTATTCTTACCATAGCATTCACGTTATGAGCACGGCGGATTAAAGTTTCGATAGGTTGAGTTGGTAATTGATTGTTAATGGGTTAAGATTCTGCTTTGTTCTAGATACAGCGCCACACTTGTCCATGGGCTTGTGTGGTATTGCAGCTCTGTCACTCTCCAATGAATGGTGCTGAGCTTCAGTAGTGAAGGTGGACCTTAAACAAAGTGGAATGGTGTCTGGTAGAAAACAACCATGCTTTTTCATCAGTGTTAAAAGTGTGATAGCTGGAAGGACCCCATGATCTGAGAATGGAGGTACTGTGTAGCCCTGGTATGTAAGGCACACAATACCAGGAGGATGAGTGGAGAGGTAACGGTTAAGGGCTTGACATCACTCACATACACTTCAGACACACCCAGCAGGGGTGTATAGGGGAGTGTCCTGTAGCACAGTAGAGTCTGAAAGTTTCTCCTGAGTGTGGAGGGAGTCAGGACTGGTGCCTGTTGGAGAGCCGAGATTCCTGTCAATACAGAGAGACGGTACAAAAGTGGAGGCTAGTACGGATAACCGAATATTATCCTAGTCTAGTCAGTGCTGACATTAAGAGTGTGAGCAGGGCGAAGGGCGCAGTGGAAAAGAATTCTAGAAGTGCCTTAAGGATTGAACTATCCCGCATTGATCACCGGTCACTGGGGACCGAAGTGTCGCTACAGCTTCAGGCGTAGTGATAAGAAAAACCAGAGGTTCGCTGGACTTCAGGTCACAGGAACAAGCCTATTGTCGGTACGTAACTGGAGTCTGGGAGAGTGGGAACCTTGAGTCGATGCAGGACAACAGTAGGAACTCAGCTCTCTCACATTATATGGAAGGCTCCGATCACTATGCTGACCGGGCAGTACAGCTATGGAGTTAGCTGGAGTAATCGGAGTTAACTTAGCTCTATGCTAGTTGGACTCATCATATTGGAAGTAAAGGAGGCCTCTAACCTGCTCAGCCGTTACCTCGAAACGCATCCTCCATCCACCCCAACAGCTTCCCGGGACCTGCCTAAACATCTGACAAGTAAAAGGTATGGAAAGACGCTGGATGGTGTGAGACTGATTCATTTATTTGCACCCTACATCATTAATACCATAGACTTTGAGGGACCAGTCCCACCTGTGGGGGACCCGTCATCTAGCTGCCACAACATCCCCTCAGAGATCTACTGCAGCGCTGGTCTTAGTGATCAGACAACCACAGGTGGTGTCACGAACTGTTATCTACTAAATCCCCTGTAAATAAACCCCTTTAACGCCTGACCGCCAGGGACACGGACCGAGCCACGCTACCAGTGACATCCCCTATAGAAATCTACAGGCTCGGCTCCGAGTACCCCATATCCCTGGAAACCCACAATTGTGGTGCGTGGTCGAGACAAAAACTTGGCGTCACGAACAGGATCCGAAACTTGCAGAATTGTGAGCCCTGTGTGCCTGTGGAGTGTTTTGGTGAAAAAAGACTGTTGCTGTTGTTTGGCGCCAAATACCGCCATATTTGCCGCCATATTCGCGCCCTAAGGCGCTGGAGAAGAAGGTGGGCGTACCTGAAAGAGCGCGCAAAGTCTTGGACACGCCTCCGGCTCTGACTCAGCGGCAGGTCCTGCGACAGGAAGTGGACACTCTGACATCAGAGCGCCTGCGACGAAGGTCCTGTCCCCACTGCTGTGCCTGGGAAATAGCAGCTTCTGAAACCGGTAGGCTCCGTTTAACCAAGGGGGCGCTAATATGTCACAACAACCGGCCGACAGTGCGGCCCCAGCCGGAGGCCCCGACCCCGCACCGCGTGGCGTTGTAGCGCCAGATGGGGGCGCAGGCCCAGCACCCAGTCCGGTAGTCCCGCTCATGCCACTAACGCTCCCATATATGCCTGGGGCGAAATGGCTTCCCCAGTACAGCGGTGAGCCAGGCACTTTAGCAGGCTTCAAGCGAAAGTTATGCAGCATCCTACAAATGTACTCCATGCCTGAGAGACAAAAAGCTGCTGTGCTGATAGGGCAGCTAACTGGCGCTGCTGAGAGGGAAGTGGAGACTTGGGATACCGTTGATCAGGAGTCGGTACCTGCGATCCTCTTTAAGCTACATGCCATGTTTGAAGACCGCACAGAAACGGATCTCCGGATGGCCTTCTACCACTGTTTGCAGCAGCCAGGTGACAGCATCAGGGACTACGCTTGCCGACTACAAGGAGCCCTGAGAGCCCTTAAGCAGATTAATAATATAAATGCTATCGACGAAAATAAGATGCTGAAAGAGCAATTTGTACAGGGATTGAGATCCCAAGAGGAGCGCAGAACTGTAAACTGGTGGTCCTTAGATCATCCTGACGCTACCTTTGATGCCCTAAAGGACATGGCAATAAAAGGGCTGCGGCCCCTGGGCAAACCTGAGGTGGCCACCCAACATCACCAGGGTGAAGTCACTCTGGAACCGGCAGTAACCCCCTTTTCCCCGCTAGTGGCAGAAGCCAAAACGCAGGTGACACCCCCTAGTGAATTGGACTGTCTGCGCTCAGAGGTGCGCCAGCTGACTAAAAATCTGGCTGCTGTGATGAGTGCCCTGCAGCTGCGGAAAGAGGAAGAAGGAAAGATCTTATTAGCTGACTGCCCAGAAGACGTCCCGTGGATGAACCGGAGAAGAAGGAAGACGTCGCCCCCCCGGAAGAGGACAACGCCACCCCCAGGAGCGACCTCTGATCAACACCCTCCTCGTCGGGAGATCACCTGTTACCGTTGCAACCGGAAAGGTCATATGTCTCCACAGTGTCCTTTAAACGGGCAGAACCTGGGTCCGAGGGCCAACACCCAGGAGGAGATCCGTCAGGCCCCTTAGACTGGAACCGCAGGTATGTGGGTGGGCGACCCTACCTGTCTATCATTCTAGATGGTATTGCAGTTCCGGCATTGTTAGACACTGGGTCTCAGGTGACCCTAATACCTGATGCCCTATATACTAAGTTATGGTCAATGGACAGTCTTAAACCCCCGAGCCCTGACTTTACCGTGTATGCTTCTAATGGTCTTCCTGTAGAAGTACTCGGGACAAAATGTGTGGATGTGAAAGTGGGCAGAGAGGAGTTGAAAGACCAGGGGCTTCTAGTAGTAAAGACTGTAAATGAAGAGAACGGTTTAAATATAATTTTGGGTACTAACATTATCAGTAACTGTCTGGGAGAAGTTGTGTTCTTACTCCAACAGCTCGCTGAAATTGCCAGACCAAGACAAAAGGGAGTAATCCAAAGAGAGATCCGGGCCCTGGTGTGTCAGCAGCAAGCGAAGCTTACAGACGGCGAAATTGGTAATGTACGGGTCACTGACTCGAATCCCATTGTGGTACCCCCAATGAGTGAAATGATAATCTGGTGCAGGGCAGCCATAGGTCTGAGAGGACAGAACTACCAAGCTGTAGTAGAACCCCACCATTCAGAACATAGACCTACACTTATGACTGCTAGGGGAGTAGTGGAAGTGGTGAATGGAAGAGTACCGGTACGGCTCCTCAACTGGGGAGATGATGAGGTAAACTTACCCCGGTATGCAACCATTGCTAAACTACATGCTGTCGACAATAATTCTATTCTCCCGGCTGAGTCCTTAGACTCCCGCCAAATAGCGGAGGACAATGACCCGGCAACCCAGGTGGCGGAATGGTGTCAGCAACTCCATGTTGGGACGGACACCACTTCCGCTCACCAGAAGCAAGGGGTATTACGGGTGGTACAAGAGTACGCTCAAGTGTTTAGCAAGCATCCACTTGATTTTGGGATAATTAAGGGAGTACAACATCATATCCCTACAGGCAGTCATCCTCCCATCAAAGAGCGGTACAGGCCTATACCCCCAGCCCATTATCAGAAGGCTAAAGAAATGTTGCGAGATATGAAAGAAGCCGGAGTAATCAGGGATAGTTGTAGTCCCTGGGCAGCACCTCTAGTCCTGGTTAGAAAAAAAGATGGTAGCTTGAGAATGTGTGTGGATTACAGGCAGGTGAACCGCATAACACATAAAGATGCATACCCGTTACCACGTATAGAGGAATCATTAGCTGCTCTGAAAACGGCTAACTACTTTTCTACCCTCGATCTGACTAGTGGGTACTGGCAAGTGGCTGTGGCTGAGGAGGATCGTGAGAAAACGGCTTTCACCACCCCAAAGGGGCTCTGTGAGTTCGACAGAATGCCGTTTGGGCTCAGCAGTGCCCCAGGAACATTTCAGAGAGTGATGGAGAACTGCCTGGGACATCTCAATTTTGAAACCGTGCTGCTATACCTAGACGACGTCATCGTGTACTCCAAGACATATGAGGACCATCTGAAGCACCTGACAGAAGTATTTGAGTCCCTGTCCAGGTACGGGATGAAGTTGAAACCCTCAAAATGCCATCTACTCAAACAGAAGGTACAGTACTTGGGGCACATCGTCAGTTCGGAAGGAGTAGCGCCGGACCCAGAGAAAGTCACTGCTATCCAGAAGTGGCCGGAGCCGAAGAACCTCAAGGAAGTGCGACAGTTCCTGGGACTCACGGGTTACTACAGAAGGTTCGTGAAAGATTACACGAAGAAGGCAGCCCCTTTACAGGACCTCCTAGTAGGACAATCCCTAAAGAGCAGAAACCCTCCCTTTAATTGGGGTAAGGAACAGGCTGAAGCATTCCAAAAGATGAAAGAGATTCTTACAGGTGATGAGATCTTGACCTACCCTGATTACAGCCAACCGTTCCTGCTGTACACCGATGCAAGTAATGAAGGTTTAGGAGCAGTTCTCAGTCAGAAGCAGAATGGCCAAGAAAAAGTCATCGCATATGCCAGCAGAAAACTCAGGCCAACTGAGAGGAATCCGGAAAATTATAGCAGCTTCAAGCTGGAGTTTCTGGCGCTGGTCTGGGCCATTACTGAAAGATTTAAGCACTATCTGGCCTCCAACCAGTTCACTGCGTTTACAGACAACAACCCCTTAACGCATCTGGAAACCGCCAAGCTGGGCGCCATGGAGCAGCGTTGGATGGCTCGGTTGTCCAATTACCAGTTTACCATCAAGTACCGGGCAGGCCGAAAGAATGCTAATGCTGACGCATTGTCCCGAATGCCGCATGAATCTGACACGGAAGAAGAATCGGACGACCTGGAAGAAATTGAGCTACCTGCGTTCCATCGAAATGGGATAGTCCACGAGCAGCGAGTCTACAGAAAGCAGCATGGTGCAACGTTAAATCCCTTACCCCATCACAGCTGGAAAGAGACTCAGGACAGCGATCCAGTGGTCAGCCGTATCAAGGAGTTGTTACGACAGGAAGGTTCCTCCTTGGAAAAAGATACACCTATGTCAGCAAAGCTCCTGTGGAACGAGAGAAGCCGACTGTTCCTATACCGTGAGAAGTTGTGCAGGAGATACGTCAACCCCAGGACCCATGAGATGGTCTGGCAGATAGTGGTTCCCAAGGCAGACGTCCAAATGGTGTTGGAGGCATACCACGATCAAGCAGGACACTTTGGCTGGAGAAAGCTGGAGAACCTGTTGAGGTGCCGATTCTACTGGGTAGGGATGCGCAGCTCCATCGAGAGGTGGTGTCGGAACTGTGGACCCTGTGGTCTCAGAAGAAAGGACTATGGTAGTCAGAAGGCACCCCTGCAGCCTATCCGAACGACTCGTCCCTTGGAGATTGTGGCCTTGGACCACGTCAAATTGGCGCCAAGTAGATCTGGATACTCCTACGCCTTGACCATGGTGGACCATTACTCTAGATTTCTGGTGGTTGTTCCAGTTAAGGATCAGACAGCAGTGACGGCAGCAAGAACCTTTCAAGCAAGCTTCTGCAGACCGCATGGGTATCCGGAGCAGGTATTAACTGATCAAGGACCTGCTTTCGAGGCTGACCTATTCAAGGAATTCTGTCACATGTATGGGTGTAAGAAAATTAGAACAACACCATACCATCCTCAAACCAACGGCCTTTGCGAGAAAATGAACCACATTGTCCTTGATTTGTTGAAGTCTATACCGTTGGAAGACAGAAATCGGTGGCCGGACTTACTACCTGATTTGGTTGACTTGTATAACCATATACCTGTAAGTTCCACTAACTGCACTCCAGCCTATCTTATGAGAGCAAGGCCCGGAAGACTACCAATGGATTTAGAACTTGGAGTGGTAGAACCGGAGGCAGATGACGCCGTTGAAAACTGGGACATCAATCGGCAAGAGCAATACAGAAGAGTGCAAGTCTGTGTAGAAGAAAGTCTCAACAAGGCACGGGAAAAACAGGAAGATATTTACAACAGGAATGCTCCTGCCAAACCTTTGATGCCTGGAGAAGTGGTATTGAAAAGAAAAAGGAAGATGCACAAATTGGACAACCAGTGGGAACAAGAACCCTACGTCGTACAAGATTCCAAATATGACAACAGAAAAGTTTGTATCATCAGTAAGGACGGAGGAAGAACAATATCCACTGTGTCTAGAGACCATTTGAAATTGTGCCCAGAACCCTTAAAGCTTCGTGAAGAGAACCCTGTCGTCAATCGAGAAGAAAGAAAAGAAGAGGTCATACACACGGATCTGGGAGATTTCCCTGCGGATTGGCCCAGACTGGGAGATGCTGTAATCATTCCGGTGTTGCAGTTTTATCAGCCACAAGAGGAAGTTCTACCTCCAGTCGTGCCCATGGTGCCAGTTGAGCCAGTTCAGGAGTTACCTATTCCAGTAACACCTCAGCCTACAGAATCTCAAGAAGGACCATCAGAAGCAGCGCCCCATGCTATGGGATCCCCTGGTGAAGCTGACTCACACCGCCCAGCCATCAGTACGCTTGCCAGATCCATAGAAAGATTGAGACAGTTCTATAGTTTGCCGTTACGCAGAGCAGGTAGATCACAGACCAATATACCTGAAACTACTCCACGTAGATCAGAGCGAACCACGAAAGGGAAGATACCTATTCGATATCAACAGTAATTCTAGCAAAATAATGTAATTTAACCCAGAAAAAGGTTACCTTATGTGAATATTGTAAAAAGTATTGTTATGGTATTGTGCATTACTAATTAGGAGGAATAATGGACTTCGAGGCTGTGGACTATGTCAGCCCCAGAACTGATATTGTATATAGTTGCACTTTATGCATTTTCGTGGTTCTATATCAAACTGTAACAATTACCTCTGAACATAAAACCCGTGTGGTGTGGCACTGAGCGAGGTCTGCAGCCAGATGTCCTGCAGCCCACCCAGGACCCACGTTGAAGGTTTGGTGCGGGTCCTTCACAAGAATACTGTTTGATATGACATATTTATTGAAAGTATGTTTTTGTATTTTTCTATGTTCATTGTACATAATGCAACGTTTTAAGAATTTCTTACCTCCCTGATGGGAAGAGTTTAATGTTTATTGTTAATGCAGAACAAAATGTCTTTTTTTTTATATTTCACAGCCCGGGAGTGCTGTATTTTACCAAGGGGGAATGTGTAGCCCTGGTATGTAAGGCACACAATACCAGGAGGATGAGTGGAGAGGTAACGGTTAAGGGCTTGACATCACTCACATACACTTCAGACACACCCAGCAGGGGTGTATAGGGGAGTGTCCTGTAGCACAGTAGAGTCTGAAAGTTTCTCCTGAGTGTGGAGGGAGTCAGGACTGGTGCCTGTTGGAGAGCCGAGATTCCTGTCAATACAGAGAGACGGTACAAAAGTGGAGGCTAGTACGGATAACCGAATATTATCCTAGTCTAGTCAGTGCTGACATTAAGAGTGTGAGCAGGGCGAAGGGCGCAGTGGAAAAGAATTCTAGAAGTGCCTTAAGGATTGAACTATCCCGCATTGATCACCGGTCACTGGGGACCGAAGTGTCGCTACAGCTTCAGGCGTAGTGATAAGAAAAACCAGAGGTTCGCTGGACTTCAGGTCACAGGAACAAGCCTATTGTCGGTACGTAACTGGAGTCTGGGAGAGTGGGAACCTTGAGTCGATGCAGGACAACAGTAGGAACTCAGCTCTCTCACATTATATGGAAGGCTCCGATCACTATGCTGACCGGGCAGTACAGCTATGGAGTTAGCTGGAGTAATCGGAGTTAACTTAGCTCTATGCTAGTTGGACTCATCATATTGGAAGTAAAGGAGGCCTCTAACCTGCTCAGCCGTTACCTCGAAACGCATCCTCCATCCACCCCAACAGCTTCCCGGGACCTGCCTAAACATCTGACAAGTAAAAGGTATGGAAAGACGCTGGATTGTGTGAGACTGATTCATTTATTTGCACCCTACATCATTAATACCATAGACTTTGAGGGACCAGTCCCACCTGTGGGGGACCCGTCATCTAGCTGCCACAACATCCCCTCAGAGATCTACTGCAGCGCTGGTCTTAGTGATCAGACAACCACAGGTGGCGTCACGAACTGTTATCTACTAAATCCCCTGTAAATAAACCCCCTTTAACGCCTGACCGCCAGGGACACGGACCGAGCCACGCTACCAGTGACATCCCCTATAGAAATCTACAGGCTCGGCTCCGAGTACCCCATATCCCTGGAAACCCACAATTGTGGTGCGTGGTCGAGACAGTACCAAACTCCCCTGTGTGACTGAAGCGCTGGCATGTATGCTGGACCGCTGTTCCGATCACTTCTACGGGACTGACATAAGTGTGATCTATGTCTGCCCTCTATACCTGAAAGGAGCTGGAGACACATGACTGCAATCAATCCATTCACTTCTATGGGAATAAAATCCGTCTGCAACAAGCTCCACGTGACCCACGATCTCTTTACCTCCCGCAACCTCTCCTTCCTGGCCCTCACTGAGACCTGGCTGACGCCCCATGACACGACCTCCCCTGCTGCACTGAGTTACGGTGGCCTCCACTTCACCCACACTCCTCACTCTGGCAACAGACATGGTGGAGGCGTGGGTTTCCTTCTCTCTAATAACTGCTCCTTCAACCCTATCCAACCCCCGCCCTCCCTCATCCTCCCTTCCTTTGAGGTCCACTCGGTCCATATCTACTCTCCCTCTAATCTCCAAATGGCCGTCATATACCGACCACCAGGCTCACCCACTGCCTTCATTGACCAATTCTCCAGCTGGCTTCTTCACTTTCTCTGCTCTGACATCCCCACCATCATCATGTGTGACTTTAATATCCCTACTGACACCTGCCAGCCAGCAGCCTCCAAACTCCTGTCACTTACTTCATCCTTTGGACTTACTCAGTGGTCCTCCACAGCCACCCACACAGACAGACATACATTAGACCTCATCTCCACCCGCCTCTGCTCCCTATCTAATTTCACAACCTCTCCCCTCCCCCTATCTGACTACCACCTACTCACCTTCTCATCCCTGTCCTCTTCACCTGCCCCCTATGTTCAGCCACTGGCACATTCTCGCAGAAACCTCGCACACCTAGACATTCACAGACTCTCAGATTCTCTTCTACCTCTGTCCTCCATATCTTCACTCCACGACACAGACAGCGCCACCGCTTTCTATAACACCACCCTCACATCTGCTATAGACTCAGTCGCCCCTCTCACGCACGGCAAAGTGCGACGAATCAATAGGCAACCCTGGCACAACAATCTCACAAAAAAACTTCGACAATCATCCAGGGTCGCAGAGCGGCATTGGAAGAAAACACGCCTGCCAGACGACTTCACTGCTTTCAAACAAGCTACACTTGCCTTCAAAATAGCCCTCACCTCTGCTAAACAGACCTATTTTGCAAACCTTGTATCTTCATTATCCTACAACCCAAAACAACTGTTCAGCACATTCAACTCTCTCCTCCGCCCACCACTGCCACCTCCAACTCCCCTCATCTCTGCCGAGGACTTTGCCACCTTCTTCAAAAATAAGATAGACCAAACAAGGCAAACCTTTACTGTTCCACCACCCCAACCACTCTGACTCGCCCCACAATTGTGGATACCAGGGCTATGGGGTACTCGGAGCCGAGCCCATGGAAATCTATGGGAGTTATCACTGGTAGCGGTGGCTCGGTCCGTGGCCCTGGCAGTCAATGCGATTAGGGAAATATTTACAGGGGATTATTAGGTAGTTCGTGACGCCACCTGCGGTTTCTGGTAAATTGTACCAGCGCTGCTCTAAGGACTTGCACAGGGGATGTTATGGGGCAGCTTGGTAGTAAGTCTCCCACAGGTGAGACGGGTCCCTGGAAGTCTATAAGGATGATGATGCAGGGTGCAATAAGAATTCAGTCACACACATAAGGTAGCTTCTTTTCATACCTTTTACTGATGATGGTTCAAGCAGATCCCGG
The DNA here is from genome assembly GCA_033576555.1 of Oophaga sylvatica. NCBI lineage: Eukaryota > Metazoa > Chordata > Amphibia > Anura > Dendrobatidae > Oophaga > Oophaga sylvatica. The sequence goes on along the minus strand of JARQOD010003104.1, from coordinate 12,317 downwards.
GAAGCTGGTCGGGGTGGAGAGTGCACATTCAGGTAGCAGCCGAGCAGGTTAGAGGCCTCCTTAACTTCAAATAATGTGAGTCCTACTTGCTTGAAGCGAAGTTAACTCTGAAACTCCAGCTTTCTCTATAGCTGTACTGCCCGGCCAACGTTGTGGTGGAGCCTTCTAGGTGATGAAACTAAGTCCTTACTTTTGTCTGCGCTTGACTCAAAGTCCCTGTTCCACCTGACTCCGGTTACGTATTGACACTAGGGCTGCCCTCTGCGACCTGTAGTCCAGATGCCTCCGGTAATCTTGTTACTAAGCTTAAAACTGTAGCAACACCTCGGACTCCGGTGTCCGGCAATTTAGTGCAGGCAATCCAATACCTAAAGCACTTCTCTATCTTCTCCACTGCCCTTCGCCCTGCTCTCGCTCTTAGCAATAGCAACTGTAACTTCGATGGTAATGTCAGCTTTCTTCAAGAGCTCGCCGAGCAGCTCTCAGTATCCTCCTTGCTTCAGCTTCTGCTGAGGTACTGATTAAGGGTAGCTCTGACTAGGCTAGGATGATCCACTTCACCCGTACTAGCCTCCACTTGCTTGTCAGGTGAGCTACGCTAACTCTGCGAGGATCCAGTCCTTTCTCCTCTCCTTCCAAGTCCAGACTCCACTGGCACTGAACTGCACTGTCCGAAGACAGGAAACAGACTGCACTCTGATTGCTAAGTGTCACCTCCTCCTGTACCCCTGATGGGTGTGTCTAAAAGTGTGAGTGAAGTGCATATCAAGCTTTGGCTGTTACCTTCCTGTGCACTTTCCTGGATTTTCATGTGTGCCTGCGAAGCTGGGCTACACATCCCCCCTTGGTAAAACACAGCACTCCCGGGCTGTAAAAGACAAAAAGAATATTTTGTATTGCATTAACAATAAACATTATAACTCTTCCCATCCGGGAGGTGAGGATTTCTTTAACGTTACAATATGTACAATAGGAAAAATACAAAAGTATCAAAATATCAAGACATTCTCATATATACAGGATACTTGTGGAGGACCCGCACCAAAAACCTCCCACGTGGGTCCTGGGTGGGCTGCAGGACTTCTGACTGCAGACCTCACTCTAGGCCCACCATACGGGTTTTTCTTCAGAGGTAGATATTGTAGTGGTTTTATGTAAAACCAAGATAATGCACCGAAGCGCAACTATTTACAGGATAAGTTCTGGGCTGGCACAGTCCACAGCCTCTCAGTCCATGGCATGGTTAAAGACACATATGTACTTTTTAATTTCTTCAAAATTCTTTAACTCTCTTTGCCCAACCAGGGTATTTTATGCAAAACTATGCAAACTAGGTAAACATCATTTTTCTTAACTTTTCTTTCTGGTACCCAGCCGGGTATTCTACTCCCTATATTAAACATCAGTATACAATAATACTAAAGTGCAAAAATGGCAATTTATGTAAACATTACATACATTTCAAGTGCAATTATGCGAACTTTCCTTCTCAACTTTATACATGCTTCAATACGGTAAACCCCTGTCTGGGTCCTACCGGTCTTCACATTTTCTTGCAGACTTCAATTACATCTTCCACCCCGGGGGCTGGAACAATGCGATGCTCCTTAGAATGCATGACAAACAGGTCGTGACCTGCTATCAGGGTTTGGGTCGCAACAGTTCTTGTGCGAACCGCTAGGGGCACGCCGGGTGCTTCCTCCTTGTGAGACGCCGATTGCGTCGCTACAGGTGCCACAACATTTTGCGATACTAACTTGGTCGCAGTTGGCGGTTTAGGCGGCAGCGCTGGCTGAGACTTGGGCTGCTGTACAGATTGCGACTTGGTTTGCGTTGAGTAAGCAGGGGGCGATGCTGATTGCGACATAGATTGCGATGGGCCTGCAGGGGCGATGCTGGAATACGGCCTGGTGCTGTGGGCGATGCAGATTGGGATGCAGATTGCGATACGGAGGTGTACGCAGGGGGCGATGCCGATGCACAATGCTGGTGTGATGCAGAGCAGGAAGCAGGTGTGCGCAATGGCTCAGTTGGGGACGCACTAACCTGCTGCTGTCGCTGCTTCATCACAGACGGCTGGGCTTCCTCCGGCGTCCCTACCGGGGAACTGTGCTCCGCTGCGGCCTCCTGGCCTGGCTGGCACTCCGGAACGAGCAGGGCCTCCTCAGCCTCCTTCTCTCCCGCCGCTTCATCGGTGGAGTCGGTATCAGCACTTTTGGAGCCGGCTTCCGGTCGTCCTTCAGCCTTCTTCAGCAGGGAACTTGGGAATTCAGGTGACGGCATTATGCTTGTAGGAGAGAACACTGCGTCCCACAGCAGCCGCTGTATCTGGGCACGCCAGCGTCTCTCTGTCTCCTGCATGTCTGCATGACGCTGGATTAATCTTCTGAGCACCACATTCTCTTTCTGCAGCTCCAGCATGGTTTGCTGAAGTTCCTGTATTAGAGATGGCTCCGGTTCAAGCAACAGCTTTTCTGGGGAGCAGGGCCTGCCCACCACTGCTCCACTGCATAGCTGCTCTTGTCCTTCTGCCACCTCGGTCCAGGTCTCACTGATAAAATGCCATCCGGAGATCCGTTTCTGTGCGGTCTTCAAAGATGGCCTGTAGCTTTAAGAGTATCGCAGGTACCGACTCCTGGTCTGCAGTGGGCCAAGTCTCTACTTCTCTCTCAGCCGCACCAGCTAACTGCCCTATTACCACAGCAGCTTTTTGCTTCTCAGTCATGGAGTACATATCTAAGATGCTACATATTTTCCTTTTAAACCCTGGCAGGGTGTCTGGCTCGCCGCTGTACTGGGGGAGCCACTTTGCTCCTGGCATGTATGGGAGCGCTAGGGGCATAAGCGGGACCACCGGACCAGGTGAGGGGCCCGCACCTCCATCCTGCACTACAACGCCAAGCGGTGGGCTATTGGGGCCACCGGCGGGGCCGCTCCGTCTGCTGGTTGCTGTGACATATTGGTGCCCCCTTGGTTAATCTGAGCCTACCTCTTTCACAAGCTGCAGCGTCGCAGGCACAGCGGTGGAGACAGGACCTTTGTGGCAGGCACAGCGGTGGAGACAGGACCTTTGGCGCTGGAGCTGTGATCTCAGAGCGTTCACTTCCTGTTTCACAGGACCTGTGGCTGAGTCAGAGTTGGGGGCGTGTCCAGGCAACAGCGCGCTTTTCAGGTACGCCCCCCCTTCTTCACCAGCGCCTGAGGGCGCGAATATTGCGGCAAAGATGGCGGTATTTGGCGCCAAACACAACAAACAGTCTTTTCTACTAAACAGTTCAATAGAGGCACACAGGACTCACAATTGCAAGTTTCGCAATCCTGTTCGTGACGCCAAAATTTTAGTTGACTCGCCCCACAATTGTGGATACCAGGGCTATGGGGTACTCGGAGCCGAGCCCATGGAAATCTATGGGAGTTATCATGGTAGCGGTGGCTCGGTCCGTGGCCCTGGCAGTCAATGCGATTAGGGAAATATTTACAGGGGATTATTAGGTAGTTCGTGACGCCACCTGCGGTTTCTGGTAAATTGTACCAGCGCTGCTCTAAGGACTTGCACAGGGGATGTTATGGGGCAGCTTGGTAGTAAGTCTCCCACAGGTGAGACGGGTCCCTGGAAGTCTATGAGGATGATGATGCAGGGTGCAATAAGAATTCAGTCACACACATAAGGTAGCTTCTTTTCATACCTTTTACTGATGATGGTTCAAGCAGATCCCGGGAAGCTGGTCGGGGTGGAGAGTGCACATTCAGGTAGCAGCCGAGCAGGTTAGAGGCCTCCTTAACTTCAAATAATGTGAGTCCTACTTGCTTGAAGCGAAGTTAACTCTGAAACTCCAGCTTTCTCTATAGCTGTACTGCCCGGCCAACGTTGTGGTGGAGCCTTCTAGGTGATGAAACTAAGTCCTTACTTTTGTCTGCGCTTGACTCAAAGTCCCTGTTCCACCTGACTCCGGTTACGTATTGACACTAGGGCTGCCCTCTGCGACCTGTAGTCCAGATGCCTCCGGTAATCTTGTTACTAAGCTTAAAACTGTAGCAACACCTCGGACTCCGGTGTCCGGCAATTTAGTGCAGGCAATCCAATACCTAAAGCACTTCTCTATCTTCTCCACTGCCCTTCGCCCTGCTCTCGCTCTTAGCAATAGCAACTGTAACTTCGATGGTAATGTCAGCTTTCTTCAAGAGCTCGCCGAGCAGCTCTCAGTATCCTCCTTGCTTCAGCTTCTGCTGAGGTACTGATTAAGGGTAGCTCTGACTAGGCTAGGATGATCCACTTCACCCGTACTAGCCTCCACTTGCTTGTCAGGTGAGCTACGCTAACTCTGCGAGGATCCAGTCCTTTCTCCTCTCCTTCCAAGTCCAGACTCCACTGGCACTGAACTGCACTGTCCGAAGACAGGAAACAGACTGCACTCTGATTGCTAAGTGTCACCTCCTCCTGTACCCTGATGGGTGTGTCTAAAAGTGTGAGTGAAGTGCATATCAAGCTTTGGCTGTTACCTTCCTGTGCACTTTCCTGGATTTTCATGTGTGCCTGCGAAGCTGGGCTACACAACTCCATATACCAGACCTCTGTCCTTCCCTACTAGCCTCCCTCTCCAACATCACTGAAGGAGAGCTTACTCATCTGCTTTTCAAATCACACCTCACCACCTGTGCACTTGACCCCATCCCTTCCCACCTGCTCCCCAACCTCACTAACACGCTCATCCCAGCCCTAACCCATCTCTTCAACCTATCGCTATCTTCTGGTACCTTTCCCTCTGCCTTCAAACATGCCACCATCACACCTATCCTCAAAAAAACAAACCTTGACCCAACTGCTATGCCCAGCTATCCCCCAATATCATTGCTCCCGTTTGCTTCCAAACTCCTTGAGCAGCATGTCCACGCTCAACTCTCCTCCCACCTCTCATCTAACTCTCTCCTCGACAACCTCCAATCTGGCTTCCGCCCCCACCACTCCACTGAAACTGTCCTGACCAAAATTACTAATGACTTACTCACAGCTAAAGCTAACAGACAGTTCTCCATCCTCCTCCTCCTTGACCTGTCCTCTGCCTTTGACACAGTCGACCATTGCCTACTGCTAGAGATTCTTTCTTCCCATGGCATCAAAGACCTTGCCCTGTCCTGGATCGCCACTTACCTTTCCGACCGCACATTTAGCGTCTCCCACTCCCACTCTACCTCCTCATCCTGCCCTCTGTCTGTTGGAGTCCCTCAAGGCTCTGCCCTGGGGCCCCTACTTTTTTCCATCTATACCTTGGCCTAGGGCAACTCATAAAGTCCCATGGCTTCCAGTACCACCTCTATGCGGACGATACTCAGATCTACCTCTCTGGCCCAGATGTCACCTCTCTGCTGTCCAGAATCCCGGAGTGTCTATCAGCCATATCCTCCTTCTTCACCTCTCGTTTCTTAAAACTCAATGTAAAAACCAAACTCATCATCTTTCCTCCATCTCAGGTATCTTCCCTACCCTATCTATCTATTATGGTAAATGGCATCACGATCTCTCCCGCACCTGAAATCCGCTGCCTCGGAGTAACTCTCGATTCTGCCCTGTCCTTCAAACCACACATCCAAACTCTTGCTGACGCGCACCACATGTGGGTACCAGGGCTATGGGACACTCGGCACCGAGCCCATGGAAGTCTATGGGGATGTCACTGGCAGCAGAGCTCGGTCCGTGGCCCTGGGCGGTCATGCAATGGGGGATATTTACAGGGGATTATAAAGATTAGTTCGTGACGCCACCTGCGGTATCTGATCAATTTGACCAGCGCTGCAATATGGATCTTCTAAGGGGATGTTATGGGGCAGCAAGATGGTGAGTCTCCCACAGGCGAGACTTTTCCCTTGAAGTCTATGGTGGTGCAGAATGCAGGCAAATAAGCAGTGACACATGGTTCAGTCTCTTTGCATACCTTTACTTGTAGATGTTGCAGGGATGTCCCGGAGCACTGTAGGGTGAAGGGTGCACATCCAGATTCCTCCACTTGATAGGTGTGTGGCCTCCTGTTTTCTGCCTTTTTGTAATAAGTTCTGGCCTGCATGTAGCTGGGCCTAGCTTAGCCTCTGTCTTGTACCTGGCTGACTTTGTTATTGGATCTTCTCTCTGAAAGGACAGGGTCATTGATGGCCCGGCCGAGCCGGACTCCGTCCTCCTGATCCTGCTACGTATCAGCTCGGTGGTACTCCTGGGACTTGTTAGTCCTCCAGGAACTCCGGTGTTCTCCTAATGGGTCGTGGAGATCCCTGTAGGCTCGGACTCCGGCGTCCGGGTATACTTGCTGAGATGAGCTATTAAGGCTCCTCGGTCTCATTAACTTCCACTCGCCTTCGACCTATCTAGGTCCTCCTTTTATCACACAACGCTGGCAGTTGGTGAGCTGCCTCTTCGCCGCTCTCTAAGCGTCGGCACGCTTTCCACTGAGCTATACTTCAGATTCAGCTCTGACTAGGCTAAAGTGATTCCTTCTCACTTGTACTAGCCTCCACTTACTCAAGTTGAACTGACTGAACAGCTCTGCACTTCTCTCCTCTGGTGTCTTAAGGAGATCTGAGATCTGTCTCTGTCTGATCTCTTCTCTGGATGCTCTCTCATCTCCCTTCCTCTTCATCTCCTTCTCATCTGAGGCAAAGTGAAACTAAACTTGTTTTTATACGTCTTACACAGTTTCCCTCTAATGGTCTTTTTAGGTAAGCTGCATGTGTGTGTGTATAATGACCTCTAGTGGGATCTTCTGTCAGTGCACCCTTCTGGAAGATGTGGATTCAGTCACAGCTGGGCTCCACATTGCCACCTCCTGTCGCCTCCAACTTAAAAACATTTCCAGAATCCGTCCCTTCCTCAACACTCAATCTACTAAAACTCTTGTGCATGCCCTCATCATCTCCCGCCTTGATTACTGCAACACCCTCCTCTGTGGCCTCCCCGTCAACTCTCTTGCACCACTCCAATCTGTCCTCAATTCTGCTGCCCGACTAATCCACCTCTCCCCTCGCTACTCCCTGCTTCTCCCCTCTGCAAATCCCTCCACTGGCTCCCAATTCCCCAACGAATCCAGTTCAAACTACTAACACTGACCTACAAAGCCGTCCACAACCTGTCTCCTCCCTATATCTCTGAACTAATCTCCCAATATCTTCCTTCACGTAATCTTCGATCCTCCCAAGACCTCCTACTATCCTCCACACTTATTCGTTCCTCACACAACCGCCTCCAAGATTTCTCCGGAATATCCCCATCCTCTGGAATTCCACGCCTCAACATGTACGATTATCCACCACCCTTGGATACTTCAGACGGAACCTGAAAACCCATCTCTTCAGGAAAGCCTACAGCCTGCAATAACCATTCCGCCTCGCCGCCACCACCCGAGCTGCCACCTCGCGCCATCACCCTAGCTGCCGCCACGCCGCCACCACCAGAGCTGCCACATCGCCGCCACCACCAGAGCTGCCGCACCCCCGACCTTCTGTTTTTCCCCATTATCCTGTAGAATGTAAGTCCGCAAGGACAGGTCCTCTCCCCTCTGTACCAGTCTGTCATTGTAAATTTGTTCACTGTAAACGATATCTATAACTTTGTATGTAACCCCTTCTCATGTACAGCAACATGGAATTAATGGCGCTATATAAATAAATAATAATAATAATAATAATAAATGAGAATCAGAGACCAGCGCAGGCCCCAGCAGGGGGACCCGGCTGACCTCACTCAGAAGGGCTGAAAAACAAAAGAAAACAAAACCACAGAAACAAGCAGAAAATAGCTTATCTGAAAGCTGCAGGAGACAGCAGAACAAAAGCTGACTTCCAAACTGGACCAGGAAGTAACAACTAATCACTGGCGAGGATCATGGAAAGCTACTCCCTTAAATCTCCATAATCAAAAGCAGCTGCATGGATATAACAGAGGAAATGTGGGCCACACAAACCATGTGTAAAGCCAAAGATCCCCTACTCATATAGACATGTTAATATAGGAGAAAACAAGAGTCACTAGTGACCAGTAAGTCAAATATATAAAAAAGGTAAATATTTATTTTACAAATCAATTAGAAAAAGTTCCACAAAAATATGTAAACAAGCAATGAAAACACATACAAAACATGTGCACATACAGGGAGATGTATCTCAAAGAGCGGTATAACAATGTGACATAAGTGGCGATAAAAGACAAACAAGTAATGGCACAATATGAGTAATAGCAATATCCCCATTAAATGGGAGTAAAGTGCCAGTTAAAATAGTCAAACACCACAATGAGATCGACAGGCATGTTTCTCAAAAATGGCCAGCGTATAAGTAGCAGTAATATAGGTAATTAGAGCGCCAAATGTGTAAGAAGCAATGCTAACCACAAGGGTTAAAGTATCGCATGCTAGACCAGATGGAAGCGCTGCAATGAAAAGTCAATAGAGAAACCGCTGCCATATCTGAGGAAAAAACATGCTCACCAGGTGGATATGGTAACCGCAAGAGATAGGGTCACCCTGCACAGGAGATGCCGCCCAACGCACGTTTCGTGGCTACCTGCCACTTTTCAAGGGGATAGTAACGTGCTGTGCACAGGACCTTCATATACCAAGTACTTCCTGTCACATGATCAAAGTCCTCCAATGGAGAAGGTATTACGGCGCATGCGTCGTTTAAGACCCGGCAGCTCTCAGCGGCGAAAGCGTCATGCACCCAGACATGCGCATAGGCTCAAGGCACAGGCGCCGCCCGGATGCAATTGAGACGCCCCCCCCGCAGACAGACGGCCCAGGCAAAACGGAGCATGCGCACACCGGTCTCCTTAGTGACAAGTGACGTTATAATGACAATTAACTGGACAGAAACAAAGTATGTATAACATAGCAGATACGGTTACAATGTACATGGATAGTATGACAACATATGTACATAAAAGAACGCTGCAAATGTATGTTCCATCTGTTGATTCATGCTTCATATCCAGACAGGGATCAAGGTAGAGAGTCCCAAAAATATATAGAGTAGGGGATAAATATAAACTGTGGGAAAATAAAAAATTAAAAACACAGATTAAAAACGAGAAGAATCAGAAGGGAGCCAGGGAGGGAAAAATCAAAAGGGAACAAAGAAACTACAAAATTCTATGGAAAATCTACAAAAAAGAGGCAAAATTATAGGATTCGTTAAGGCCATTGGGGACCATTGTATTAAGTCGAACAATCCAACGAGCCTCCATTTGGGCTAAGATTTTTTATAATCACCGCCTCTTATTCCAAGATGTAGAATGTCAATTCCACGAACCTTAAAAGATGTGGCATCACAATTGTGATGGTATTTGAAGTGTCGTGGGATTATCTTCAAGTCAGAGGCGTCGGAAATGGTCCTTGCTGCGCCAATGTCCCTAACGTGTTCCCTGATACGTATCCTCAGTTCTCTGGTGGTCAAGCCAACGTATATCCTGGGACAGTCGCACGTAGCGTAATAGATAACGTTTGAACTGCCACAGGATATACGTTGGCGAATGTGAAATGTTTTGTCACCCCCAGAGGAGGAAAAGTCCAGGGCACGCAGGGCATTGGCGCACGCAAGGCAATGGCCACAAGGAAAGAAACCAACTTGTTTGTCTTTTAATCGCCACTTATGTCACATTGTTATACCGCTCTTTGAGATAACATCTCCCTGTATGTGCACATGTTTTGTATGTGTTTTCATTGCTTGTTTACATATTTTTGTGGAACTTTTTCTAATTGATTTGTAAAATAAATATTTACCTTTTATATATTTGACTTACTGGTCACTAGTGACTCTTGTTTTCTCCTATATTAACATCCCTAAATCTCCCCAGTCATTACTCCAGATTGCTAATCGTCCGCAGCTGGATCCTCAGCTGAAGGGCCTCTGTCAGTCAAGGCGGCTTCATTATATCAACAACCACCAGAGGGAGCCCCAACTCAGAATCCAGAGAATTCACAACACATCCCCCTGTAAATAAACTGTTTAAACCCTTGCTCTGTCTTCCCGTGTGTGACTGCATCCCGCATTCCTGCAGGTTATTACAAGTGGCATAGTCAGCAGGATGCAGTCTTCGAACGCAAAGGTGGCAGACCAAGCGGTTGGGGGAGCTCCAAGGGCAGTATACCGCTGGGGACAATATTGAACAATCTCTCTAAGTTCACTGGGAATGATGCGATGCTGTGGAGTTGGATTGAACATGTAAGGGGGTGATGAAGATGTATTGATGACTCCAGCCCTAGAAGCAGAGGTGGCTATGATGGCTTTAGATGGGAGGCCAGGGACTCTGTCATGTTGCGATCCCCACAGGCGAGAGACACCCTGGGAAAAGTGTTGGTAATACTTGAGGAGACGTATGGGGACCCTACGGACGTAGGAGAATGCATCTGTTCAGGCGTATTCAAAGAGAGGGGGAGACCGTAACCCAGTTTATGAATGTGCTGCAGGAACTGCATACTGCATTGCTCGCAAAGACGGCATAAAGTCCATTGACGTAGTGCTGCGAGACCACCTAGTGACGGGCTACGTGACATGCTGCTGAAGCAGGCTTGAGGGAGTGCTTGCGCGTAAAACCCAGCATGACTTTCTCTGAGATAGGGGCAGAAGCATGCATAGGCGGCAGGAGCAGGAGATTGCAGCCTTGTCAGGAACGTTCCGGGGTTGCGGATACCCAGCCGAATGAAGAAGAGCCGACATGGACCCGTGATTTTACCGCTGCAAATGAGAAGAATTCGGGAAGAAGTTGAGAGCCTGAAGGAAGCCCTTGCTGCTGTCTTGAGGAACAGCATCATACCCCAAGCTAACTCACGGAAGCTGGGGAAAGGAAGTTAGAGGAGAGGTGTGAGCATGAAAGGAAGCTTCAATGGCGACCCATGTGTAACCCCGTATCTGGGAGTGAAGAGCAGAAGCTAGTGAGGTATGCTTCCCACCGAGGTCGACGAACCAGACCAAAGGCGCCTTCAGACAGGAACAGACGTGAGTGCTAGGTGTGCGGAAGAGTGGGATACCTGTCCAGAAATTGCCCTATCTGAGTAAAACGACGGCAAAGACCCGCACACCCCTCCGAAGGTCCTGAAAATTTTGAGGAACGTCGCCCCTGGAGGGAGTGGTACTGCAGGAAGAGAAGAGCCCCACCTAAGCAAGACAGTACCACAATGGTCGGAGACCGAGAAGAGGTGGAGAAGGTGTCGTACGTCTATGGTGGAATGACTGCGCTTTCCCGACGCGTGGACCCCGAGCCTGGTGGGAACTCCAACTTGGGTCTGAAGGTTCTGTCTGCGAGACTAGCCCGAAGGAAAGGAAGGGATGTCCACCCGGAGGAGGCCCACCAAAGTGTTTTTGCTACCTTGCCTAGCACAAGTTCCTGAAGAAGGGGAGAAAGTGCCAAGGTTCCTGCACGCCTTTCTCGAGGTCCTGTCGAGAAGGAAGAACCACTAAATCGTCCCCTGAGGTGGAGAGTGTGCCTCGCCTCTTTACGATCCTGACCGGATAAAATGAAGCAGCTGTGTGAGACAGGGAGTGTGGCTGAAATCCTGGAATTTATACCCGCAGAGCCCGGCGCGGATGACGAAGGGTCCGGGCCCGCAGGTCTTAAAATCCCTCTGATCTAGTTTTGACGAAATCTCCGCAAAAGAGGGGGAGTATGGGAAGAATTACCGTACAAGCCCCCAGAGAGGAACCCAGCAAGAAGTCCCAAGGTTTCCGATAAGACAAGAAAAGGGGCGAACCGCTAAATCAAACGTCTGCTAGCGGCAAAGCTAGAAAAGAAAAAAAAACAAGGCCAATTCTCCTAAGGCTACTTCACACATCGTCTTTTTCCGCGGCAGGGTCCGGGTTTTTTTAAAAAAGGATCCGGGTAAATTGTTTAAAACTGATGAAACGGGCAATTTTCCCCACCGTCAGGGATCCCCGGGAAAAAAAAGGGGCCGTTTCATCAGTTTTCCATCCCTTTTTTCGTTTTTTTTCCGTTTTCGACGGATCCGGGGTTCCCGGGGGGGGGCCCAAATTTTGGGTCGGCATGCTCAGACTTGAAATCCGGTCCGGTGACCGGTCCTCTTTTTCCGGGGCTGGCCCCTTTCCCGGGGCCCATAATTCCATTGAGCAAAAAAACCGGGGCCTGCTCCGGCGCTGCTGGTTTTTTGCCACAACAAAAAAAGTTACAAGCGTTTTTTCCCCACCCAATTAAAAATTTTTGCCCGGCAAAAAAAGGAAGAAACGGGAGGGCCATGCGGGGGGATCAGGGCTAATAAAAGTCAATGAGAAAAAAAACTGACGGGGGTAGATTTCGCCAAATCCTTTTTTTAAAAAAAGTCGGATCC